>JAHWFP010038227.1:58671-81743 GCA_023313725.1 Lithobius niger
GCGCGGCCACGTCCGTTTTTCATTGATAATTCTCGATCACGTGGTGAAAAATGAACACGGAGTGGTCGTCATTGCACGCTGCTCGGGATCCCAGTGGCCACTGCGAAAGACTGGCCGCGGCAGCTAAGTTAGCGGTGCTGCATATACCGTCAACATTCTCGTTGGCCGCGACGACCTGGTTGCGCGACTAGGTCGCTTAGTGTGCGGAGCTCTGGCGGTATTTGCGGCTACTGATGCCTCTGCTAATGCTTTTGCCTCCGAAGCAGCACAAAGGCAAAGCGTTATTAGAGGTATTAGTAGCCACAACTATCGCTAGGGCCCCGCGATGAACTGGAAGAATAAAGATGCTGTATCTAGTTAACTTTCTCTGACATATAGCCTCGCGCAACTCTGTGTCCTTAGCTCGCTTCACTCAGTTTCTCGGAGAACCCTCTTAAAGATCGCGGTCCATCGCTGGACTTAGGGCACGTTTACGCAACGACTCGCCTGTGCATTCTCGTAGCTAGAATTTAATCGCGATGGTGAAGGTGTTCGTTGCCATGGTATCTGGATTAGCTAATTCCGACTTCATTTGAGTAAGCGCTTGCAGTCGTATAACCTGTGACAAGAAGATAAAGAATTCCTTCTGACGAAACAATTTTTCTTGTCGCTTCTGAACTCACACAACTGACTGTTTTCGTTGCGAGCCGGCAGAGCTGAAACCGCCGCCATCTTGGAATTGGAGAGGATTTCTAGCTTCCAGCTGCGAGAATGCAAAGGCGAGTCGTTGCAAACGTACCCTTATTATCATTTTTTTAGTCATACATCATTGTGCGGAAAGGATTATAAAAAACTAACTACCATGGTGCAGCGGACACCGGAATTATGGAAAGGCATTATGAGATGTGAGGGAATAAATACCGGGCTCACTAGACAACTGTTTATAAAAAATAAAAATAAAACAGTTCCAAGTAGCAGGAACTGGTCAGTGCGAGAATTTTTTTCAAGTACCGACTGCACACTTTTTGTAAAATTGTTAGACTATTTTGGCCACCACGTTTTTTTTTAAACCAATTCTTTTGAGCCTTAAGTCAACCGAAGCAATTTAATGCCTGTGTGGCTGAACCAGCTCAATTTCGAACATTGCCAGCCTTTTTTTTTTTTTTTTGAGAGAGAGAAAAAAAAATATTTGGTAAAGGGAAGGACAAACCCAGGGATTTGACCCGGGAAACCTCCGATCACCGTAGAGGCCGAAAGATTTTCCAGAATTGGCCAGAATAAGTTCCCATAGCTGCTGAAGGAGCAAGATAGCCCCTCACGCTACCCTGGCCGGCAGCCCTGGCAGGTACTCTGCCAAGGGACCCATTCCAGGGGTTTTCCAGATCCGCAAACCTCCAGCAACCGGGCTGAGCTCTCTCACCGCCCAGCCACGACGACCGTTTGAGTTTAATATAGTCATAAAGGGTACAGTCTCTGAAAGAGTGCAGTCTTGTCCATTATTTAAAAAAAAATTAATAAAAATAAAACCAAACGTAGAGCCGAACGACTGTTTCTAAAACCGTTAAAGTGGGTGTTTTTTTTTTCTACTTTGGCGTTTTTGTACCTTAACCTTTCCATTTTCCATTGTACTCCTGCTATTATTGCAGCTTTGTCCTCAATGCTATTACTGATCTACTGACGTTTCAAATATTGGAAAAATAATATACCGAAGGATGAAAAGATATTTCCGAAAAATAAAAAAAAAATAAAAGAACGAGGGAGAGCAGAAATAGGTTTAGAACTTTTATTGTCTTGTTTCTTGTTTTTTTTCTTTTACGTCTTGTCATATTTTTCGGATTTGTAATTCGATCGAGAACCCTCCTCTCCCCCCCTACCCCCCACCACCTCTCCTCCTCCTCCTCACCCCCAAATCCCTGCGAACGATGTTTCCTCCTTCTTCGGAAAAAGAAATAATATCGAATCTTCTTTTATGTTTGCTGCAGAGGGATGAAACGATGTGGACAAAGCTTTTTCAAAAAACCTTTTTACCAACTTAAGTGACGTTAGTAAGACGTGAATCTCTTTTTTTTTTCCCCGAAAGTATTTTCATTTAAATTTGAATTATCCTCCCAGCGACTTCTAATTCTGCTTTTAAAATGGAAATGCACGGAGATATCGGTCGATTGCCTAAGGTGGTGGTGGAGGAGGGAGGAATATGGAGAAGACGTTCGCTTCGTCAGTGACTCGCCATATCTGTACCTAAACGAACATTAACGTCGTTTTTAACATGAAAATATGCATTCGACGGACGAGTATTATGGTCGACGACATCGAGCAACGTTCCAACGGCTTAACTTTTATTTTTATTATTTTTTTTTTCATCTTTTATATTTCATTTTTTGCTGGGGGAGTGTTTTTCTTCGGAATTTCGACCTTCGTCCAAATTAAGGCACTTGGCGCTTCCGTCCGATGACTTCGCTGAAATAACCTTATATTGTGCGAAATCAATAGTGTGCATCCATTTCGAATCCAATAAAAAGGCTAAAAATTTTAAGATTTACAGTTATACAATACATTATCTTACAGATTAACGTACATCAGGAAAACGTAACTTGTTTTAATTTTGGTCTATATCCGTAAAATGACGTGTGACTAATTGCCAAAAGCACAAGAGCCCATAGAGCAGTGACATTTGCCGCCATATTGGCACCAGTATGGGTTTTGGAAGGCATAACTACAAGGTGCACTACATAAAAATGGAGCGGAAAACAACGGAAGAGCGGATTTCTTAGGCTTAAAATAACGTTGTTTTCTCCAACAACAAAAATCGTGCGTTTTAGGTCTAAGAAATCACTCTTAACAGCATCGGCTTCAGTATGACACTCTTCTGTTTCTCTCTGCAGTGCCCCTTGCAGCTAACACATTAAGGCTCCAGCATAGAGTTACACACAATAATACTACGTTGTGTCACTGCTCTATAGACTAATACTGATAATTTTTTTCTGCACGAGTTAGGGCGCGTTCCCGCTACGACTCGCCTTTGCATTCTCGCAGCTAGAATTTCATCGTGATGGGAAAGGTGTCGTTACCATGGTAACAACGCTTTCTGGATTAGCTAAATCCGACATCGTTTGAGAAAATGCTTGTAATCTTATAATTCGTGACAGTAAGAAAAAAAATTCCTCCCGACGAAACACTTTTCCCAATCGCTTCTAAACTCAGTTATTGACAGGTTTCGTTGCGAGCTGGCAAAGCTAAAACCGCCGCCATATTGGAATTTCAGATAATTTGTAGCCTCTATTGTGTACGCAGTGTATCTTGAGTCCTGCAAGTATTTTGTGAGCGGCTACGTCTTCCTGGAGGGGGTGGCTTTAATCGATGGCCGCCATTGTTTTTTGTAACCATCTTGGATATCAACAAGGGACTCTGCTACTGAAAACGTACAATCGATTATCTGTGTTCGTTCTGCGGAGAACTCAAGATAAGCCTCGGACACTACAGCTGCGAGAATGCAAAGGCGAGTCTTTGCGTAAACGTGCCCTCACTGTCCGAATTGAAAAAAATTGTGGACTTGCGCAAATTGTTTTTGAATTTGGAATACAACGAGTGCATGAGTGAGAAAAATGGTCTTACTTAAACTAGAACCGAGTGGATAGATTAAAAAGATATAGATTAGAAAGTTAACTAGATACAGCATCTCACGTCTTCCAGTTCTACCTGGGATCCTAGCGGTAGTTGGCTAATGATAATGCTCTGCCTTCGTGTTGCTGCGAACGCAAAACCATTAGGATAGATACTAGTAGCCGCAAATGCCACTAGGGCGACGCGTAGACCGGGAAGAAGTGAGATGTTACATCTAGTTAACTTTTCTAATCTATGGCAATAGCAAGCTGCAAAAATAAAAATAAAAAGATGGTGGGACTAAACGAAAAATTAACGGCATGTGGTCAATGGTAAATTTTTCATTCGGTCGTGGTAATTGAAGAGTGAGAGGGGCCTATCAGTTGTAGTGACTCATCCTGCCTCAGCTCTTAGCAACGTCAATACCGACCTGATTCTGGGACTGATGACCCAGCATCTTGATTCCCTTCAGCTGAGCTGGGATGAAGATCTTAAGTGTGCCCTGCTTCTATTCTTACACTCACTTACTGTATTGTTACAATATAATGTATCGTGAAATAACATCAATTGTAAAGCTCGTGCATTGCCTAGCCAACATATTGTTAGTATTAGGTAATCACAATAATGCATTCCAAGCCCCCATTCCATCCCTGTCCTTCATCACTGTAAGTAACATTTGGCAAACTTAACTAGAAATTATTATTATTCCTCCCCAATTTTCCCAGTCCTCCCTACTTAAGTCATCATGTCCTTAGTATTCATTTATCACCATTCATCACATTAATAATTATTTATAGCTTCTTTGGTAAAGTCGTGTAAAGTCGTGTGCAAAGTTATGTACAAAATCTTACATTGACCATCAAATATAGAACACAACCAAATATGTCTATTTACTATTGAGTTTCTGACATTAAACCAACCCCATACATTAGCTATTTCGTGTTAGGGTCGCCCACTCCCCCAAACCTCTACATTTTTGGTGCATCGGCCAGGAATGAACCTGGGCCGCTGGCATGGCAGGCGAGCATTCTACCACTGAACCACCGATGCACCAAAAATGTAGAGGTTTGGGGGGAGTGGGAGGTTTGTTAAAGCAACCGGACAGTTTTTCGTAAGTAACTTGAAAGAAGATTCCCTATAAACTTACTATAACCAGCAGTGCGAGAAATCACTCACCTCCCCCAGCAATACGCTGCATATTTGCTCTTATCCCGGAAAGCAATCTAGAATTCATAAACTAATCGGACATTTCACCAGGGCGTTGGTTTTTGCCTCGCCGACCTGGAACAATACAGTAAATAACAAGAGTTTAAAAACGACCGGGAGAATTGTTGCCTTTGGAGGAAATCTCTAGTTTATTGGCAGGGTTAGGACCAATTTTAACCATTGTACATACACATTGTATTTCAAACTTTATACCAGGGCTCAGACGTCATTCTAACTCAGCGCCATGCTAAATTTCTGTAGGTTAAATCCCATTAACCGTGACAGGTAGTGCGCGTCATCGCAAAAAGTGTGGGTTTATCAAGTTACCCCACACTTTTGTCGATAACCCACATTTTGGACACTTCCGGATCACGTGACCGGGAACGCACACACCAACGACTAGATACACCGTCCATAAATGTAACGCAATAAAAAGGTACAAAAGGAATTACGCAACTTGCCGGAATATCCGGAATGAAATCCTACTCCTGCTAACTCACACATATCTAAGTTTATTCGCTCCGTCTAACCTCCTCCCTCCACAAACTAAAATGGAATGACCTTCATTCATACCAACATGCCTATTACCGTATTTCATGAAACGGTTCTCAAACTACAAACATACAAAAAGAATTACCCTGCCGAAATGTCCCACATGGAATACTTCTATCCCTGCTGCCTCACATATCGAAGTTTATTCACTCCCAACATTCTGCTCTGAAAACTTGAGCTTACCAGCCAAAGGACACGTCCGTCTAATTCCCACCCATCCCCCTCCACAAACTTGAGCTTGCCCGCCAAAGGACGTGTCCGTCTAACCCCCACCTCCCCCTCCACAAACTAAAATGAAATGGCTTCAGTCATGTCTATATACCGTTTATCATATTTCTCGAAACAATTTTCACAAACACAAAAACGTTTTAATTAAATATGAGTGAGTTTGACGTCCAAACCGTGGTATAAATTAGTTGTTGGTGAGAAAGTCACGGTTACCGAGTTTTATAACACGGCTGCGATGATTGGCTCTCGATTGGGCAAACCCATCTCGCGCTACGTGCTCGATGGACTTGCCCACCCTCGGGCCAATCATCGCAGCCGTAGTATAACACTCGGTAAACGTGACTTTATCAACTACAACTATTACTTATTACATTTACGCTGTTTCCTTTAAAAATTTAAATTAGTTTAATATTAGTGACAAACGACGAAACACAATGGAACCAATATTGTGAACAGCTGAAGATGACAAATGAGCATAAATCGACATGTTAATATAGCTCCTCACTTGTCATATTTAGCTGTTCACAATGAGGGCTCCGTTGTGTTCCACTGTTTCCTTTCTGAAAATTTAAGAGGATTTCCACAACCTGTTATTTTCCCCGAGTTTTCCAGGGTTTCCAAAGCAGTTGAGTTCAATTTACAGGCTATTTACCTAAATTTCAGAATATTTTTACATACATTTTTTTTTTTTACCCGGCTTCACGTATTATTTAGGGTTCACTTCATGCAAAAGAGTAGTCCGTCCCTCAACAAAGCTTGCAGTGCGAGTTGGGAATTAGTTTTTGCTCCATCTTGCAGCTGTTGTCATTTGGCTACTGCGGGCATGAAGGGCTTAAAACGGAGTCAAATCTACTTTAATAAAAATTTTACTGCAGGTTTAATACGGTCATGCTCGACTTTAATTCTTCTCTTGCATATCCCCTTTACCCTCTTGAGGCCAAAACGAGAAAACTAAACAAGTCCACCATTAGATGTGACAAGGATACATTTTCTGTCAGACCAATTTTGTTTGTGGGTTTTCCGTATAGGAGGCACTTTGGCCCGACCTCCTTCTTCCACCGTACCTCAAAAATGAACTTAATGTTGAGGCTGTCTGCCTTCTGGTCACGAACTTACTGCGACCCATGATCCTTTCCGACTTCAAATCCAATACCAAATTTTTAAATGTTCGAAACTTCGTAACAATTCAGGGAATGCTAACTGTGTGATGCCAACCCCTGTCATAATTGGTGGCTAATTGTAAAGAAATAGACGTGTGGTAAACAGGTCAACTCGGAAAGAATGTAGCTTCCACAGTTCGGCCCTGTTCCGCCGTAACTCGAGTTACACCATTTTTGAATAACAGTGCTCAAATTACTCCCTCTGTCGCCAATTATTGGCAAACAAATTTTCAAGATCGTATCTTCAGCCAATCAGAAGTTAGCAGTCGGCAAAAAGGATGTCACTTGCTTAGGTCTGCAGATTTGTCACACCTGCAGATTTGTCCTGGAGGCTGCAACCTGCTGGAGACCACGCCACTTGCACCTTTTTAGCGTAACAATCTGTTGTCACAAATGTTTCTATAACTACAGTTACATCCTTTTTTCGTTACAACATTAAGCTTTTAATGACTTAAAATTGCAATTTAAAAGCAGTTTTTTTTTACTATTGCACATTTAAAGAATGTTTTAAATGATATGATTTGAAGGGAACAGTTTACCTGTAAACAGTGTATACAATAACGGATTCAGTACTTCAAAAAAAAACCTTCAGACATCGATTTGACAGCAATTTGAGCAGACTCAAACTTTAAATGTATTTTCCGGAGAACAGCAGTTTTTGAGTCACACCCATTCTGCAGAACAGGGCCGAGTTGCAGCAACCGATAGCGAAGGTAGATACCGAGCGAGCAGGCCGAAGGTCGAACGTCCTTGCTTTCCCAGTAATTGTGTTGAGCGTTGTTAGTACGGCCATCAAGCTATTAGCAGCGCGCACGTAATCCGTTCTTTGTTTTCTAATTAGATATCACTGGTTTTTATTCTGTGAACCCACTCTTACAGTGATATTTTTTTTTTTTCCGCAATCTCCAACAACAGATTTTAGCAATTTTTTCGTCATCATTTAGGAAATCGTTGTTGCTATTCCATTAATTTGGCCATCGTGATCATCGTGGCTGAGTTGTAAGAGAGATCAGCCTGGTTGCTGGAGGTTTGCGGATCTGGTCGACCCCTGGAAAGGGGATCTTGGCAAAGTCCCCGCCAGGACTGCCGGCCAGGGTAGCGTGAGAGGCTACCATGCTCCTTCAGCGGCTGTGGGAACTATTCTGGCCAATTCTGGACAATCTTTCGGCCCCCTGATCGAATCCCCGGGTTGGCACCTCCCTTTACCAGATATTTCTTCTTCTCTAAAAGTCCGGTAATGTTCAAAATTGAGCCGGTTCAGCCATACAAGCATTAAGTTGCTTCGGCTGACTTAAGGCTCAAGGAAATTAATTAAAAAAAATTATATAATTATAATGATTTTGTGTTGGATTAGCCCAAATATCATGGTATGAAACAAATAACCTCCACATCACACTTGGAAGCAAAAGTGTTGAGTTTTTTTTTTTGGGGGGGGGGGGAGGCGAGGGCTGACTGGCTGGGGGTTCCCTTGTCACTCGTCGTACAGGGGTCCTCAACGACCTCGCTACGACACTCGACGAACGATATTTTATCATTCTTAGTTACAAAACTAACAATCCTAGAACCCTTTCACAAACCCAGCAAAAGAGGACGGCAGTATCACGAAGGAAGTGTTTTTGCCCACCACGATTTGCTCACCAATCACCTTTGCGTTGTCAAGAACGTTGCTAAGCAGGTTTAAGTTTAATACCAGCCGATGAGTAAGTTTATTAATTATAGTCGAGCTAACTCTTGTTATACCTTCTTAGTGTTAGCTTAGTGGGGACAGTACGTGACCATAATCTCTACCAATTGTTAATTACGTTTACGTCATCCATCTTTAGTCGGAGGCTTAGTTCAGCGCAAAAAAACCGCCTCCAGCACTCGAGGAGTAGGATGGTTCAGCGGCGAACGCCCGCCCGCGTTTAAGAACTGCTTTAATGAGGAACTGCTTTAATGAGGTGGAGGCTTCAGCGATGAGTTGTTCGGTGAATTTTTTAAAATGCTCACAATAATAATAATTTTTAAAAGTACTTAACATTTCAGCACTAGTTTAGGTTTGAGTTATGTACACGTAATCTCGCTTGCGGAATGCTAGTAGTGGCAGCTATTTGTGCTCTGTCGAGTCGTAACGAAACAGTCAACAATGTGGGACTACTCAAAAGAGACATTTAAGAAATTGTGTCATCAGGTAGTGATTCTTTACGCAATAACCATGCCAAGTATTCTCTTGCTGTGGCCCGCAAGTCGCTTTTGGCCAGCGAGATCCGATTGCATAATTCAAACCTTATAAATTCATTTCTTAACAGTGTATATTGTTCGTCATGTCGTATATAAGCTAGTTGGCTGCAATGCATGTGTCTTTTGCCAGGATAGGGCGTCGCCCCGCCTTCTTTCTCTTCCTGTTGGTGGAGTGTTTCTTCTCTTTGGCCTCAGCGTTCGCCCCAAGTTTCGTCGTCTGGCTCATCCTTCGAGTAGGCGTCGGATTCACCGTTCCTGCCATCATGGGGACACCATTTGTTTTAGGTAAGTAAATCGCCGTTCGAACCCACAAGCGCTTAGCCGCAGACCAAATCTTCCATGTTAACACGTTTCGCAGGTTCAGGCATGATCATGCGAAAAATGTCGCTGCAATAGTGATTTTTGACCGTACTTTTTTATTTACCCTAAACAGATAAGTATGAAACACCGACTGAGAGGGGGGGGGGGGCGCTGCGCGCGCTACTACCTATATACATCGGAGATTTCTGTAATCCTAAAGCGTATGACGCAAGCAATCGTGAAACTCCGGTTGTGGGCTCATTATGTGTGCGACCACACACGCCATGCCATGTACGACGCATGCGCTAAGCTTTAACACGGAGGATTTGGTCTGCGGCTATGGGCTTTCTTCGAACCTAGGCAGCAAATTAGAAAAATGCAGTTTGTCGTTCAACACACCGTGAAAGTAGGAATGATAAGCTAGAATGGGTGAATCAGTTTAGTTTAGGCGAGTTAGGGTGCGTTTACGCAACGACGAGCCTTTGCATTCTCGCAGCTGGAAGCCAGAAATTATCTGAAATTCCAACATGGCAGCGGTTTTAGCTCTGCCAGCTCGCAACGAAACGAGTCTATAATTGAGTTTAGAAGCGGTTGGGGAAATTGTTTCAATTAGAGTCATAATTACCGGAATTATGTAGAAAATTTCCGCTCATTTTCACAACGAGGACACTTATTAATGTCCAGATAAAAAATGAGCGGAAATTTTCTACATAATTCCGGTAATCATGACTCTAATTGTGACGAGAACTTTCACAGTAAGGTAACGAACGATGTTTTCCTGGAAATTGTTTCGTCAGGAGGAATTCTTTATCTTACTATCGCGAATTATAAGACTGCGAGCATTTGCGCAAACGATGTCGGATTTAACTAATCCAGGAAGCGTTGTTACCATGCCAACGACACTTTTGCCATCGCGATTAAATTCTAGATGCGAGAATGCAATGGCAAGCATCGCGTAAACGTGCTCTTAGGTTGCGCTTGAGCAATTTCGTCAGCCAGAAGCTTGAAGCTAGTTTAAAATTTTGAAAAATGGCGAATGGCGATCAAAGCGTGGTTTATTCCTAGCTGATAAGACTGACGCACCCTTAAGACTCAACCAGACAGAAGAAAATTTTGCGCGAAGCGATGACTTACTACGTGCCTACAAGGTCAAAATTGCTATATGCAATCAAGTATAGTGAGTGTGGACTGTGGAGTTTATTGAAAGATTTTGACGTCTTTGGTAAACCATACACACAAAAAATAAATAAACTCAAACCGTTGCAGGGCTCTTCTACAGATTGTCCGGATCTGGGGTGAAAACTAATACACGCGACAGGATCGGACAATAAAACAGGGTTCCCACCAACCTGGAAAATCTGAAAAACTCAGGGAATTTAAAATACGTTTGAAACTCAGGGAGAACTCGGGGAATTCTCTGATTTTTTTTCAAAAAAACCTGGAAAACTCTGGGGAAAAAATTAATATTTCAAATAATATATTTCCCATCTAAAAGCATCAGCCTTTTTAACAACAAAACTGTTAAAAATGTGTGAAAAAAATACATTTCTAAAACGAAGGTAAATAGCCTGGAAAATGACTTCATCTACTCCGGAAAACCGAGAAAACTCAGGGAAATTGATTTCAGTATTTTGGTGGGAACCTTGTATAGCAAATGAATCACCATACTTAAATTTGGTGCTTTCGGTCGTCGGAAAAAAAAATTTCAACCTAAAGTGTCATAAATTATGATTTTTTGTTCCTATTTCTGTTTCTAGCTGTAGAGCTGGTTGGCAAGTCCAAACGGACCATAACAACTATCTTCATCAACATCTGGTATTCAGTTTCCCTGATTTTATTAGCCGGAGTTGTTTGGCTAATCAGGGAATGGACTATCTTGACTCTGGCCACGGCAGTACCATTCGTCTTCTTATTTGGATACTGGCGGTAAGTACTCATTAATTTTTTATTTTTTTTTATAAGGAATAGTTTTTTTTTTTAAAGAGTTTAGATCCGCAACGACCTGTAGAGCAGCGTCATGTGACGTCATATTGGCTACAAGAGAGATTGCTGCAAGGGGCACTAGATTAAAATGGAGGGTAAACAAGGGCACTTCTAGTCAAGGCAGTGCTTTGCGAGCGGATTTCATAGGCTTAAAAAAACGTTGTTTTCTCCAATCCCTTATGCTGCTAGGTTGTAATCGGAATAGAAAAGATTTCACTTGATTAAACATGTCAGCAACTGCCAACAAATCGACAAAAATCGCGCGTTATAGGCCTAAGAAATCCGCTCTAACAGCATTGGCTTCAGTAAGACGCCCTTCTTTTCGCCCTCCAGTGACCCTTGCAGCTATCCCATTTACTGGCTCCAGCATAGAGTTATGTACAATAATACTACATTGTGTCACTGCCCTATAAGCATACTAGGGTAAGAACTGTGTCGTTGAGAACTTGAGCCTATCACGCCAGCGAGGTGCCAGGTGATTTTTATTTGTGATTTTTACTTGTGATTTTTATTTGAGTCACGCTGTGACCTAGGGAAAAAAATTGCTTAAAACATTCGACTTAATTTGACTGGTATATACCTGGAAAAGCTACTTTTCAAGGCATCGACTTCATTCACCTATCTGTCGAATTCTTTCGTCGTTAGGGTGGCCGCACACCAAAATCGACAAGATGTCGCACGACAGGACATTTTGTCGAAACCTGTCTCAGCATTATGCAGACGTCTCCAAAACCATAGGAATGAGCTGAACGCTACACACCGGATGTGACGTTGTCGCGAGTTTTGTTGTCTTTCTAGTTTTGTCTGTTGGGGGTCGCTCCAAGAGATGCGACGTCTCGCGACGTTTCGTCTTGCAACGACGTTTTTTTCAATTTCGGTGTGCGGGCACCCTTTCCGTTCAGTAAATCATAGCGAAAACGTGCACAAACAATTATTTAATTTTAAAAAGAATTATTAAAACATGCAAACACGTTACTCACAGCCATAGTGGGGCAGACGCCATACTACGTAATGAGAGCGCAGCAAGAAAACCTGATTTCGGCCAGGTCATTAGTAAACGGAAATTATCTCGTTCCCAGGATCATTTCATTTCATTCCAATAAATTACCGATATTTCTTTCCAGTATGAAACACCGTCTGCAGAGTACGCTTTGTACGCACTATTATGTACATCGAAATTTGCGTAATCTGAAAAGGCACGACGCAAGCATTAATGGGTAAGAAGGCACAAGTTATATCACTTCCTTGTTTCATATAAATGTTTGCGTCATACTCTTTCTGATTACACAAATCTCGATGTGTATAACAGTGCGCACGAAGTGCGCTCCTGCGGGCAGTGCTTCCGGTCCACCGTAAGCCTGAGAACGAGATAATTTCCTTTTCCTAATGGTCTGGTTGAAATCGGGTTTTCTTGTTGCGCTCTCATCTGGCAGTATGGCGTCGGCCTCACTATAGCTGTGAGTAGCGTTTCAACATATTTTATTTCTTTTTAAAATTAAATAAACGTTTGCACACATTTTCGTTATGATTCTCTGAACCGTAACGACGAAAGGATTCAATAGTTAGGTGAGTTACGTCGTTACCGTGAAAAGTAGCTTTTCCTGATAATTAGCATTTACTTTCCTACGTCACTAAAATTGCTCAGAATATATTCGCTAAAGCAAGAGAATAAACTATCAGTATAGGCCTAATTGCTGTGGCGCCATCTACTGGAGTATCTACATAATGCAGAGAACATTTCGAGGTTACAAAGCTATCCTTCTGTCCAACCTTCGACAATAATTAATGCAAAAAATGCTGAAGCGTAAAGAGCAGCGCATAAGACTATACCTGAAAAAATCCTTAAAATCAGCGAAACAAGAAAATCCCTTGTAACTCATCTCCACATGAGTTTAATTTTATTATTCGCTGGAAATTGTAATTCTGTGTTACCTGAAGTAAATAAAATAGTATTTTATTTTTTAATGAATTTCTTTTGAGCCTTAAGTCAACCGAAGCAATTTAACCGTCTGAACCGGCTCAATTTTGAACATTACCAGACTTTTTAGAGAAGAAGAAATATCTGGTAACGGGAGGTGCCAACACCGGGGATTCGATCCGGGAAACCTCCGATCATCGTAGAGGCCGAAAGATTGTCCAGAATTTGCCAGAATAGTTCCCATAGCCGCTGAAGGAGCATGGTAGCCTCTCACACTACTCTAGCCGGAAGTCCTGGCGGGGACTTTGCCAATGTCCCCTTTCCAGGGGTTCGACCAGATCTGCAAACCTCCAGCAACCAGACTGAGCTCTCTCACCGCTCAGCCACGACAACCAGTTAATGTGCAAATTAGTGCACTATGGTTGCAATAGATTGCAACATGCTCATTATAATGTGCAATACGACGATGGTCACGGCACCTGAAACCTCCACGTCTTCATCGCTATCTTTCAAGTAACCTGGGTCTCGGGCAAATGCTGCGTCTGCGTCCCTGCCAAGTCTGATAGACGGTTACAATGTGAGAGTGTTGCACAGTCGCTACTACAATGGCCAACGCTTGTGTCTGAGCTTTAATCGACTGCGTGCCCGGGCATTCTGTTGCCTGGAATCGTACGAAATCTACGATTCTGGGCTTAGATTCTCATTTGAAGTTCGGCGTTCAGGTCTTGCATATTTAATGCTGCGACAACCAAGGGCCCAGCGCAACCAACACTCCTGCTAGTGCGTGACTGCAATACTTACTGAGAAGTCGCCTAGGTTTGCGGTAGCGACAACCGCTGAATTGAGTGAAAACCCGAAATATTGCGTTTGTCGTTGGGAGGTGTTCACAATAACGAATTCGTTACAGTCCAAGCCTGTAACGAATTTAAAAGACACAAATCAAAATGTGTATGGGTTCACGAATGGTCCAAAATAAATATAACAAGCAAATTTGTGGTAATTTGATTAAATTAAATCAAATCACCATAAATTGGGCTGACATCCATTAAAAAACCAAACAACGCGCACTACATTTACATGGCCACTACAAAGCACTTTTTTTGCACTGCTCTTTGATAAAACGCTTTAAATCCCGTGCTTTTTTTACAAGACAGAACACGCATTTGATTAAGAGATGCGATTTGGGCCAAACCCCCTTCGTCCAGCTTTGTGTTCTGTGCCATCTAATTTAAAGGGTTCCTCCGGATTTAAACCAGTTGCACTCCTTTACACGCTACATATAACGTTTGAGACGTACTGTTAACATGTAACATTTGTGTGTAATTACAATTCATGAAATTATTGCGGGGTTCTGTAGGGGTCGGTGTTGGATCTCTTCCTCTTCGTTATCGACTTAAATGATCTGAATTTTACAAATGAAAACTGTTGGCGTAAAATTTGCTGATGACCTTAAAGTGACATACACACGCGAGTATGGGCATTTAAAGTATTTGTAAGACAGCTTTTGGAATACACTGGTGTGGTCCCCTTATCTGGTTAAAGATATCCACCTAATAGAGTTGGTTTAGAGAAAAATTACAAAGAGCTTAACGGGACTGCGCGAGGTCGACCACATTGAACGTCTGTCGAGGACTGGTCTGGAATTGTTTGAACTCCGACCAGATCTAAGATTTAAAAGGTCTGATAGCTGTTAGCCTTCCATTTTTTGATTTAGCCAACAGACACTAGAGGACATCCTCTGAAGTTGAGGGTTCAGAGTTCAAATCTTGACTGTCGAAAAAATTTCTTTTCGGTTCGGGTCTTGAATATTCGGATTGCTCTTAACACGGAAACGGTAAATGCCCGAAATGTGAATGAATTTCATAAAATGATAAATAGGCAGTCCTTTAAGCGCTTCTTGAAGAGGACGCAGTAATTGTAAAGGAATATTTTCGTTTTACAGTACCGGTGTTAGTAGCTCACCCCCTTCCGATCACCATCCATAAATGGTGGTAAATTTTTCATTTGATTATATTATTATTATATTTACTTCGTTGACATATTCGGAGCAGACATATTGGATGAGTGATATGTCCTGCTTCGATGTATCACTCACCCTTTGTGAAAATTTCTGCAGTATTGCGCTCCGTTTTCTTTTGATTTTTTTTTTTTTTTACTTTAAAAAAAATCTAAAAACACATGAAGCATTATACAATTATTCTACGAGTGAAAACAACATTATCTGATATTTCGAAACTTAGAAACTTAAATTTCGAAACTAGAAAGTTTCGACATATCAGATAATCCTGTTTGCACTCATGGATTAAGTAATTAGCATGTGATTGTATTTTTACAATTTATTTTATTTTATAAATTTCATTACATTTTATAATTTATTTTATTTTATTTTTATAATTTATTTTATTATAATTTTACAAGTCTATTTATTCTGCAGATGCATCTGTGGTTTCGTCTACGTTTCGGTTTCGTTATCGTTGCTAGTTACTCCCTGTGTGTAAGGACTCTTAACGTTTAAACGAGTTTACCTTGTGGGAACCTAAAAGGCCAGATAGCGCGCAGATGGCGAGAATAAAATCAAAATCTTTCGTTTCCCCTTTTTTCCCATCGGAACCGTCGGACGACAAAGGAAAAATATTTGTTGGCCATCTGAAGGGGCATACGCTCTTTCCCCAGGAAAATAACTCTTTGTGCTTTTCCCCCAGTTTCTTTTTCGACAGCCCACAATAAGCAATAATTCACTGATTTGGGAGTTCTTGCAACGACGGTGGCGCAGCCAAGCGAAACGCTTGGGCGAATGGCCCTGGATGGAGCTGTTTCCTGCGCTGCCATTTCCGCTCCATAGATGGCGCTCCGCAACCGTCAATGGCCGCAAGACGAAGATGGGAAACATTAATGGTGCACGGCGAAAACGAAATTGGAAAACGATAATTTTTCCCTCTCGTTCTTTGTAGAGTTTGCCCCGGGAATATGTGTGCTGTAAGGAAGCCGTGGGATTGGGGTGGTAGGGGGAGGGGGGTAGGACCGGATAATCCGGCCACGATTTATGTTTAACGTTAATTTAAATATTGTTGCAAATTGTGTAGTTTGGTTCCGTAAGTATCTTCGTTAAATTTTGCGGTGAAATTCATTTGTGCGTTAAAGCAGAATTATTTAAGGGAGAAGTTTGGTTGTGTGTGGTTCGGTTCGTTCCTCTTCCTGCCAGCGTAATATAAGACCGGGAAAACTAAATACCTTGGTTTTCATGAGGAACTAGCGTTTGGAGCCAGTCGTTGAGCTAGGTATAAGGAGCAGCAGATATGAGGGGAGGCAAAAACCAAGGCGTCTTTTAGTCACAAGTAGTCATAGGGGAGGAACGTGAGAAGCATCTCCTCCTTACCATTTTTGAGGAAAATTACGACTGATTGGCCTATTGTTTTTATGAGTGGTTTTAACGTCCCCCCCCCCCTCCCAAAAAAAAATGTTTTATGACTGGCTGGCTTACAGAATGTATTCCACCCAACCAATAGGCCAGCTATTCGTAAAAACGAGAAGTTGGTATCATTATCAATACCATCACCGCAAAACGAACGATACAGAAGCTCGTTCGCAGCAAGCCAACAACGTTAAAATTTCAGTCGGCTTCAACAATTTTCAAATTCCAATTTTAACTGAAATTTAAACGTTAGTTTAGGCTCCAGTCTTAAAATAAAGTTCAGCAATTAAGATAAATTATAATTGCTTGCTGGTCAACAGTATACTATGTCATGTATTCATATTTTCATACTTGTTCACTTTTTAATCCCCCCCCCCCCCAACCCCCGCTTCCAAATTTCAAAGAAATGGTATGTTTCATATCATGATTAGTTGGCGCTAAAATAATCATGGCATGAAATATACAACGTTTTCTAAAGTTGGAAGGGAATGGGAGGAGATTTTTTTTAATCGGTGGGGAATCCTTATGGTGTTTTTTTGGGGGGTAAAAGGGGGGGGGGTGCTGTTAGAACGGATTCTTAGGCCTAAAAAAGCGCGGTTTTTTTTTTTTATTCGCTGGCAGTTGCTGCAAGTTTCATCAAGTGAAATCTTTCTTTTCTGCTTTGCAACCTAAATGTTTCGCAACGTAAAGAATTCGACAGAAAAACGTTACTTTCATTGTTGATCTCGTCTTATATCGTCTGAAGCCGGTTTCAGAAATTTTGACAGATATCCAAAAATCTGTTTTTCCTTTAGTCTGGTCAGTATTTTTTTGTGTGTGACCGCACTTAGACAGACGGAGCCTAACAAATTTATGATTTATGATCGCGAGGGCCTGAAAAATCCATAACCCCCTCCCCCAACTTCAAAAAAATCGTTTGACTGAAAACGGTACCGATATCAGGGGTCGGAAAGGTTGCGACGTTATTATTACGAACGGGACGGAAAGTCAATTGGGCTCGATAAGTGTTAAATAAATACGGATGCAAACCTATTTACGTTGCCTTTTGGACTTAAATGTCAGAATGCCTGAGCGGGGAATCGAACCCACGACCATGTCAGTATGGCTGAGCGGTTAGGACTCCGGCCTTTGATTTCAAAGGTCGTGGGTTCGATTCCCCGCTCAGGCAGTCTGACATTTGAGTCCAAAAGGCAACGTAAATAGGTTTACATCCGTATTTATTTAACCTGATTATTATTTCAGCATTCTATTTCTTTTGGAAAATCAAAGTTGATGCGTTGTTTCCTAATTTAAAAAAAAAATGGGTTATTTGAAAATTTGTACTTAAAATAAAAAAGTTGTGGCAATCAAAGTAGCTTTGTAACACTACGATCAGAAGTTAGTTCACTACCAAACTGGTGACACTTATTTAACAAGAAGCTCATGGTTGCGCATTACATCATTTTGTGGTTGAAGGGCAAATGAAGAGCAGATACGCCAATGAACAACGCGTGCTGCTGCCCGTTGGTTTCCCTGCATTGATTTGATGCATGGTAGGCAGCTAATACCTGGCGGAGCTTTCCGCAAGTTCGTAAAACACAGGGGGAAAAGCGTATTGTATTAATCGCAAGCTACATCAAAAGTGGTCACATAACGAAGTTTGTACATTGGGCATCGTACATTTAGACGAACAAGAAAATGCACCAAGAAAATGCATTTGTAACATAATGCAGTTTCTATAAATGAAGTCAAGTTACAAAAATGAAGTTTTCATAAGTGAAGAAAAGACAGTCTATTTGGAAATTAAAACGGCCCATACTAAAACTGTTCAAGTAAACGATATACTTTTGTATAAAGACTCAGCAAAAAAGAAAAAAAATGCTGCATTAAGTAAAGCAACACATATTTAAAAAAAAATAAACGGTGGCAAATATTTAGGCGTACACACCGATCAAAGCTGGAAAAACGAAAAACATGTTGCCAAACTTGTTGAAAAAAACTACGTCAAACCAAACCTTAACTTCATCAGCTGCGAAGAAACTTGGACTTTATGATGCTATAGTAGAATCGCATGTTAGGTATAGCATCGAAGTTCATTGTCTTTCTCATTATCTTTCATCAACATGATTAGAAGCTGTTTGCATTGATACTGCACATTGCCTCTTGGTCTAAATTTTCAACTTAATAGCGGGTTGCAAACATCCCGAAAAGTTAGTGTTATTTTGTGGATTTTTAGGGGTATTTGTTTATGTGAGCAGTTCTGGGCAGTATTAAGGCGAATTTTTGTACTAAAAAAAGGCGTTCACCTTATGACGATTATTTAAACGGTTGGGTTTCATATCCAGGTAGCTGAGTCGACAAAGCTGTTGCTTATGGTGCTTTTCGAGTCTCGGCACTAAGTCGATTTTTTTAAATTTTCAATATACTGGCTATGATGGAAACTTAATCAGAGTTCGTTACTCCTCTTCCATACGGATCTTTATATACTCCTGCAACATTCGCCGCTCGCCAATGAATCCTGAATCCTTCATTCCTTCTGTTTCACGTTGCAGCTAAATACGTTAATTGGTCGAGAGAGCGAAACGAGCGAAGTCAAATACTCGACTGAATTTGGATTTAGTGTTTATGTGCTTGTCTTTTTGAGGAACGATAACGTTCCCAGTTCTGAATTTAGTTGTAATTGAGAGAGGTTTTGCTCATGAAATTAGAGAGATAGGAGTTTCATCTGAGAACTCGTTAATTTCATGAGCAAAACCTCTCTGAATTTTTTTTTTTGGGGGGGGGCTTGGCAAAATTCGAGGACAAAAATCGTGTAAATGTAGCACTAGGAAGAATTCATGTATGTTTCAGTACTATGACTATCGAAAATAGATATATATATATTTGTTTATTTTCGATATTAGAGTTGTAATTGATATTTTTATTGGTTGTAATTATAAAAATTATTAACGGGTTGACTACACATTTTGTATGTCTCAGCTTTTCACACGTTTCGAAGTGAACTTAAAGCTGTTATTTGGTAGAAAAAAAAACTATGTATATATAGTTTATTACCGAATAACAGCTTTATGTTCACTTCGAAACTTGTGAAAAGCCGAGACATAAAATTTACAGTCAACCCGTCAATAATTTTTATAGTTAACAACCAATAAAGATATCAGTTATACCGTTTAAAAAGCAGTGAATACCTTGTACAATATACGTTAAATAAACATCGACATAAATAAAATTAAAACCAATTCAAGAAACAAAACAGAAACCACAAAAGTACGTTAAAATATGGTAGCTGTAAAACATCAAAAAAAAATTAAAAATAATAATAACTAAACTAGCACTGAATTTAAAAATTACCACATTTATAACGTAACAGTAATTAAACCAATGGCTTTTCTTAACTTCACATGCTGTTAATTGTTTAAAAACTATCTTTTTTAAATCCTTTCGAATTTTATTCTTACTACCAAGTTTGAATAGGTCAATGGACACCTTATTAAGTAAATTTGGGATTAGGCCTACATAATTATGACCTGCACTATTTGCCATAATCGTTAATTACCTGAGCGACACGTAAAAATTCTGCTTTACTATCTTTACCATTCAGCATCTCTCGCCTGTCCGAATACATGTGATATCTAAAACTCAGTAATATGCATAGTATTTTTACATGACTAATTAAAACCCACTGAAGAGTGGACGTAGCGAATCCGCGTCACCCTACTGTAAAGGAAGTAAGTGTATTAACGGCTTGTTTCGTTTATTTCTAACGTGTGATTTTCGCTTTTGACTGCATTTTGTTATAAATAATATTGTTTAAAAGAAAATATTTCCACTCATTTACGTTTTCTAGCATTCTTCCAGAATCCCCTCGGTGGCTATTAGCTCACAATCGATTTGAAGAAGCCGAATCTGTGGTGCGACACATCGCCAAAATCAATGGCAAATCCCTGCCTCCGGACTACATGGTCAATTTAAAGGTGAGCTCGTATTGATTATCGATAACGAGGTTAATTAACCTTTGTTAATTGATTTGACAAGCTTTCGGCATGCTGGGTCGTTAACGTCTATTGACTAAGTTATTAAGTTTGTTGTTATTGTACAGGTATGCATATAAATTATCAGCCGCAGTCAATGTCATTAGGCCGTAATTCTGACACCTGTCCATCCTAGGCCATAAATCCGAAAGACCGTTGGCCGCTCGTATTCATATTCTCATATACAACACTAAAAATAGTATTAGCTAGGACAGCCCCCCATCCCACTTACATGGCCGGTTTAATGAAGCATTGGTGAGATTTCCCGTTAGCAGTCCCCCAAACTTTCATCAGATTTAGTTAGATTCAGGGTTCAGAGACCTAGATCCCGTTTGCATGAAAATAGTGTGACTGGAAAAAAAACATGACGTCATCAGTATTGTGCCTCTTTGTTGAAAACACTGTTTGAATCACTACTTATACAGTACAGACAATTCCGTTTGGCAGACATTCCGTCTGGACGCACAAACAAAAGAAATAAGAACTAGTAGTGGGAATCTCGGTGATCTGTATGGGTTATCAGCCACCTTTCCGAGGAGTGAGATATAACAATGTCGAGGCCCGCAGGGCCTAGCCATTGTTGTATCTCTCCGAGGAAAGTGGCTGATAACCTATACAGATCACCCAATTTTACGATCTGTCCGACAACAATAGTATAGCACGCACACAACAAAGGATGAATCGTGCTGATGTTCTTTTGCTTATAAAGGTCGACAATGCGACAAACATATCATTGTTGGCAGCATTGTTGTTCCTTCCTTAGTAAAGGGTTCTGTGCTCGTGTTTATTGATTGTAACTAGATACCGAAGTGCCTCATCACCGTTCATACAATTGAAACTCAACGACGAGAAGCCCCTTCAGACTTCTTTCAAATTTTTTTTAGGAGAAGTTGTTTGAAGGGGCTATTCGGCGTTGAGTTTCCACGGTACTGAATCGTAAATAACCTTTACAGTTCAGAGTCATTATGTTTTCGTGCTACAAGAAAAAATAAATAGCAAAACGGAAGCATTTTTTTTTAATAGCTTAAGCAAAACAAGCTCTTAATGGTGCTGTTCTTAATATTTTAATCGAGACCGTAACGCCCTTTTTAACATCTGGGGCAAGCGTGATGTTCTTTAATTCATAAACAGGCGTGATATCCAGGCGTGATATCCAAGAGCAGGCGTGATATCCGATATCACTCCTCCTTTTGCATCTCGGTCCTAAACCATTGTTGCAATATCGTCGTGCTCCGTCGTTAAAGGAGGACTGACATCGTGAAATTGGGTGATAAGGCGACACACACACAAACATACAAATATTACGATCATAGTTATATAGATGAATAATGTTCGTAGCGGCATGCAAACGGAAAAACATCACCAAGGGTACACAGAGGTTTCTCACGTCGCTTTACCTCCGGTCGTTTTACTTTACATCGACTTTAGGAGCGAGATGGGTTACACGGACATTTATGTTGAAGTGAGTTAAAACGACAACGGGTACACGGTAGTTACTGCTAAGTCGATGTAGCACCGCGTTTATGTAATAAACCAAATCCTTTATTCCCATATCCCCATTCAGCTAGATGAGCTTTCGACTACGTTTTAAGGAAGTAACAGGTTGCACCCTAGCTTCGTGTCGTTGACACGCGCTCGTTTCAACCAATGAAAAGGAAAGCAGCCGTTAGGGCAACGTAAAAAATCGGTTATAGGTGAGTACAAGTAGGTTGTTAAAGCGCTTCAACTCCTTATGTCGACGTAACGAGGTGGTTTGTGATAAAGCGATCTAAGGTAAAGCGACATAAGAAACCTCCGTGTACCCTCGGTCCATATTTCAATTGTTTTTAGATTATTTTTCACTCCAAATTACACAGAACTTGATAAGAAGCAACGCGATTTTAACTTTGAAGTGTTTTTTTTTTTACGAGAAATGATAAAATCCTTCAAGGCTTTTTATCTATTACTCGAGTGTGTCGATGGAATTTGGGAGCCAGTATACTAAGGAGCTTCGGTGTTCGTATTAATGTTCCTATTATTTTTACTAATCTTATTACTTTTTTCCTTTATAACAGAGGAGGTTTCAAGTTGAAAGTGCCGTTCGCGAAGGCGAAGATAGGCAACGAGATATGTACGGCGTAAGGGATCTATTTCGTACGCCAAACATGATCAGAAAAACACTGGTCATTACTTTTATTTGGTAAGTTGATAGCTTTATCTAAGTTTATCTGCATAAAATGTCCCATAAATGACCAAGCTGCAAAAATGTACAGCAGAGCCGGCCCAACACCGTTCCGTCACGTCATGTCGCAGGCCGTCAAATTTCCATTTGGCTTAAAAGCACGTAAATTAGAGCAACAGACGGGAAAGCCAAAGGCTCACAAGAAAAAACTATATACAGATGATGCAAACCTATTTACGTTGCCTTTTGGACTTATATGTCAGACTGCCTGAGCAGGAAATTGAACCCAGGAACTTTGAAATCAAAGGGCAAGGTCCTACCGCTGAGCCAGACTGACACGGCC
>JAHWFP010038228.1:0-25995 GCA_023313725.1 Lithobius niger
GTTTTGTTAATTGCTTCGGTTTAACAGATTAACTAACAAAGGCTTGTCACCTCTCAATACCAAGAATTTATAAATTCTTGTAAATACTAATACTAATGTCTAGTGCATTGCGTTTAAGTCGTCAAGCGATCGACGGGAACCAAGCACCAGCTAGTCCTACCGGAGCACGTGCCAAAACCAGCCAAAATTTGGTTAATTCTGAACATTGTGTATCTTAGTTACTTTTATTAAATATTTAACGTAAAAGTACATAAACTTATATTTGCTATCTCGTTTACCCATTGTTATTAAAGAAATCGATGATTGTAGAAGCTTTAGTACGTAAGTTCCGATCCTTGCAAGATTTCTTTGTTGTGGAGCTCAGTCACAAGGGCCAACAGAAAACGTACAAAGCAGAAATCCTGGACAATGAATAAGCGGGTTGTGATTTTTAAAAGGTTTTAAAAATATATTATGCCAAAATTGTAATTTTTTTTAGAAATACAAATCCATAAAAAATGCGGTAGCGCGAAAAGTTTTAATTATTTGCTACGGAGTGTGTTGTCTTTTGTCTTAGCTGGTGTCGGCAGGGTGCTCGATGAGAGGACAATCGGGAAAAAGTAATGCAAATTAGGGCATTAAAAAAAAAAGTTTCATCAAATTTAAAATTATTACTTTTAAAAAAAATACTTTATTACTACTAGAGTATAACAATATCCAAGTATTTACTCGAATGTTGTGTTTTTACTACTGTTAAAATTATTCAACGGTATCCTCCATTTTACTGGTAGTAGGTGCACCTTTCAGGTATCAACTTTTAAAGAGCATTTTGTAAACATCCGGTTTCTTCGACGTAGTCAGTTTATCCGAGCAACTATGATCTATTTAAAACTAGTTTCAAGTGGATCTGAATGAAATAGCATATATGGATTACCAATTAAAGATATTGCAGCAAAAAGGTTTATTTGTAGAAATTCAAGAGTGGATGGTAAAGCCTTGGATTGGTAAAGCAAACACCCAAGTGTTGTTTCGTGCTGGGTAGTTGGCCAGATGGGGTACGGTGATTTTAAATCGCGTTTTCCTAAGCAGAGGTCTATTTTAGTTAGACGTGAGTTTGGGGGGGGGAACAAGTAAGGTAAGCAAAGAAATATTTTTCCAATGTCCAGCGTTAATTTGTTATTCGTTCGTAATTAATTTTTTGCTAGACCTTAATTTTAATTACTAGGATTTTGATTTTTTAGGGATGGGGGTTTGACGAGCAGAGCCTGAAAACTCTATAGTCAGTTGATTTGAAATTAAAAGGCGTGAGCAGCCCCTGTAAAGATTAGTTTTATAATTTCCGATTTTCGTTTTTTCTCTCTTGCAAGTGTGTATATGCAGTTAGTACAAAAGTAGAATACTCATACTTAACATCAGAAGTTTTAAATCGTTTGTAAAGAAGAATTTTAATCAGCGTTAAATTCATTGTACTACAGTGCTGATAAATGGGTTTTACCTATTTTTTTTTTGGCATTTAACTTTAAATATGGTCCATATGTTCATTTTTTTTACTTGTGGTACTGGTATGAGGGGGGGGGGATTGAGGCTTAATGGCGCGTCGACAACTTGGTCATTAGCGCCAACCTCAGTCACAGTGCAGTGGTCCGGGTTGCCACTGCACCACACATTACAGAGATGTTACTGGTATGAGAAGGTGCCAAAAGACAAGGAACTGGACGGGATAAGCACTGGTAAATTTTACCCAGATAGATCCATTGTGTGTAATAATAATAACATTTTTTAACACAATGCAATAAAAGTGTAAAAATATGATAATTATAACTTATTTTCAATTATATGAAGTAACAAGGATAATATTGTATTTTTTACTTCTTATTAAGTTTATAAATTTTGCTTGGTAAAAAAATATTAAATATCGGATCGGCATCGGATCGGCAAAAACCTGTATCGGTCGATCCCTACTTTTGACCCCAACCTGCTTATTCCTGGATCGTGCCAGGGACAAACTTTCTGTAGGGATTGTCCCCGAAGCGGTTTAGAGGCATCCCGCGTCTTCGTTTGAAGCCGATGAAACCGCCCAACATCTTTCGTTTCATGTGTCATTTTTGCCCTTACGGAGATGCAAACGCCCCCGAGTCCACAAATAGCACATCAAGGAAAGCTAGTCTACCACCTTTTTCTGTTTCATTGGTGAACACGAGTGCTTCAGCCCAGGAGTTTAGTGCTACTAGGATGGTCGGTTTTTGTTCTTTGTTCTTCGAGGGAAGTTGCGAAAATAGCAATCATCTGTGTATCTCTTCCAGATGGGCATATCTTGGAATTGTGGAGTGAGCTCTGCCAATGCTGGTGAACAGGAGTAATCCATGGGGTCCTCCTGTAATTTGCCAGACAGAACTAGTTTTAGCAGTTCTCTGTCAAGTTCGACTTCTTTCTTACTTGGTGCCATTCTGGCTGTTGTGATTGCTCGCAGAGGAAGTCCTGCCTTGTGGGATGCATCTGTCTGTCACCCACTTCCCCATTCATACCGATACACCTTATGTTTTGAAACAATTCTCAAACTAAAAACTCACAAAAAGAATTACTTATCTTGCCAGAATGTCCGCAATGTCTTTCTATCTTTGCTGCCTCACATGTCGAAGTTTATTCACTCCGATCAGCTTCGAAAACACGAACGAGCTAACCAGCAAAACGACACGTCTGTCTCACTCCCCTACCTCCCCCTCCACAAACAAAAAATGGGATGACCTTCATTCATATCGACATACTGATTGATTACCGTATTTCTTGAAGCAATTTTCACAAAACGCAAACACGTTTTAGTTAAATACGAGTTAATTTGATGTCCCAACCGTGGTATAAATTAGTTATTGGTGAAAACTCCCGGCTCGAGCACGCAAATCTTTCTCGTGCTCCGCACTCAACAATTTGCATACTCTCGCCGGGCCAATCATCGCACCCATGGGTTAAAAATTCATAACCACGAGTTTCTCACTAATAACTCTTACTTATGTGTGACTCACAAATTTTATCACACTCCATGAATTCCTCCGAGTAGAACTCCGTCCTTTGTTATCAAAGTAAGCATGTTAATGAAATAAATATGCATCTTTGTCCAGAAATTTTCTGCAAAGAGAACGCGTCAACCTTTTTATAACATCCTAGAACAAATTCTGTTCCAATTTGAGGCTCTGGAACCTTATAGAATAACTAGTCATAAGTTGCTCATAGGAGGACGATATATAATATATGGTTTTGAATGCTTGTTTGAAGCTATATTAGTTTCTTTTAATGGCTGTACATGTTACGAGTGTTGAAACATTAGCAATATTAATCAAATTGATTGTCTGGAGTTACAGGCTATTTGGAATTGTGTTGGCTTGGTAAACCATTAGGAATATCCGTTGACATCGTCAATAACTGCATTGGTATTGTGACTGGTTTAATCTCGTAGAGTATTTGACTAAAGACCATTATCATGTATATAATTGTCTCTTACAGTTTGTCACCAGTTGCTCTAAACCTCCACTCCTTGGTTTTGCACACCTGGAGCCACCATTTTCAATACGATGTGTTGAAGTCAGCGATGACCAAGTAAGAACCTAGGAATATAAGTTATGTAAGATTGTATGAGATTTAGGATTACGAATACCATAAATCTTTTATTAAATTAATATGGAAAAGCGTTAAAAATAACCCATTTTCTAGCCAGGGAGTGAGTTTACTTCATCACGCACAAGTCTGAAATTTATAAATTACATCGTTATTTTTTTCAAATGACAATGTTATTCACAGTTAAACTATTTCTAACCGCCCAAACCTTCATAATTACTGTACAGGAATGTAGACAATCGCACATTGAAACAGCTGTAAATTCCTTCCAGAAAATGGCAGCTAAATACCGACAGTTTCTGGTTGTGAATCATTTTGGATAAAACACGTATTTTGTTAAATGTGAGATGTTTTAGTGAATTTTGCAGCAGAAACACAATAATTTAAGGGGTGAGCGTTAACTCCGCAAGTTCACGATTGACGAGGGCGAAACAAATACGGGTTCACAATTTTGTTCTTAAAGCAATACTGACCTTCAAGTCCTTAACATTCAGTAGTTTATGCGTTTAAATAAGGCTCAAACGAACAAACTTTAAAATAAAATACACAGTTCACAAAAATTCATCTGCAAGTAGTTTAACAAGTGGAGGTATGTTCACATGGACTTGTAAGTAAGTACACGGATGTGGAAACTCATTTTGAACTTTAAAAAAATCTCATAACTTCTGAACGGTCAGCTCGGAACTTGTGGTTTGGACATGCTCGGCTCGGACTGGCCATTGTGCCAATGGCACAGGCGCCCTTTGGCAGTCTAATGATTGGATTTGGATTCCCTGTCTTTTATTTCAGGCACAAATTCCCTTTTCTCTTCTCCCTCCCTTTACTTACGTTTTTAAGTAAGTTTTTAAGTAAACAACCCCCCCCCCCCAACCACTCCAAAAGTAGCATTACTTGAAATATAAAATATGTGTTGAAGAATGCACTCCGAAGTCAGAAAATGACGACAGAATTTGAAAATAAGCAAAGCTTCTGGTTCTCAACCCCGGACTTCTGCTTGGGGAGCTTAGAGTGCTTACCATAACTTCATCAGAGTTTCCTGTTAAACGTATGCCCCCCTCCCCAGTCCGACTCTGGGTTTGGACATCAGAAAGCTGGCGGAAAAACCTTCAAAATGCAACTTAAATTCATGACAGCTGGAGGGCCGCTGAAATATTAACCTTTATTGTGTGCGTGAGAACCACTAGTACTTAAACTTTCAACATGCTAGCTGGGCTTGTTTGATTATCCAAAAATTATAAAGCGCTCTGGTGCTCATTCCAGGAAAAAAAGGTAGTTGGAAAAAAATATTTGATCCCTTTTTGTAAATTTACACGTGTAATCTTTTCTTGTTGAACTTTGAGCAACAGTCCCGATTAGTCACGAGATATTGAAAAATATTTTATCCAAAAAGTCAAGTAACAACTTAGATGTTTCTTTTCAAAATTTTCTGTCTTCATCAAGCAAAGGCGTGTAGGCGTGTTCAATACTGAAACTTGCCTGATGAAGATGGAAGGTTTTGAAAAGAAACATCTCTGTTGAAATTTGCACCCTGACAAGGTAAGTTGGTACTGGACTGTTTGGTTAAAACGTTTTTCAATCTCTTGTGACTGTGAAATCAAAGTAAATACTTGTCGGTCTTTAAACTGGTGAGTCACGTCGTAACCTTGGAGGTTTGACGCTTACTCAGTGAAAGCCATGGCATAATCCATTTTGTGATTTGTGTTTGTAGGATACTGGCGACACTGTAGGCAGCGTTTTAAGAGGATTTTTTACCATCCGCCGTAAGGATCCGGTAAATCGCCTACCAACATCATCGACATGCTTCAATCTATTAAAACTTCCCAATTATCAGAAAAAGAACACCCTTAAAGAAAAGCTACGGTATTCCATCACTAGCAATACTGGCTTTGAACTCTCTTGAGCGAAATGCTCGTCACTTCGGGTGATTGTCTTTTGATGCGTAAGAGCATGATTTTTGGCATCTTGTTAGCGTGCCACTCTCACGAGGGATGTTTACTTCGAAGCAGATCGCATTTGCGAATCGAAGATTGTGAGTGGACGTCCAGGTATATTGGCAACAATATTACCAAGGTATTAAAAACAAGTGGGTAATAGAGACAGTGTCCTACCTTCTCAGCTCAGCCGACTGTTGGTGCACAGTTTTAAACCTGAGTCATATAATCACTGTGATGTGCACATCTGGTTGTAAAAGAGAATAGCAACTATTATTTAGCATTAGTATGTGTCAGGCATCTACTTAGTGTTACATTTTAAGTGGAGCACATATTTCTTTTATATTAGTTAATACCTTTATTAAATAGTGATTTTAAGTGTTTCGGTTAAATGTTCTGTAACGTGACGCACGTATACATCAATGAAGGACATTCTTATTTAATTACCAGCACAAAAAAGATACCATAGACTACAAGGATTAGAGGAAGGTTTTTTTGTGGATAAGGCAAAGCAGACTTGCAAATATTAAAAATTTTATGTTCTAGCATTTAAACATATTTGTACTCCACCATGGGATCGTGTCAAACAACAAAACTCGGCCAACAACAGTTTCAAAATGAACAAATGAAACCCCTTTTGTTGGCTGGGTTTTTATAATTTGTTGTTGCATTTTGTTTTCTAGTGACTAAATGTTTATTAAAATTGTACAGTATGTAAATAAAAATACTCGTGTACGTTAAGATATACAGCCGAAGCCATTTATATCACAAGGAGCTTCATAAAAGAGCCGGCGGGCTTGATGGAGTGTCCATGAAATCTTACCTCATGTTCCATCTCTCATTCTGGGATTAACCCACGTCATATTGGCTTTAACCTAATAAGTCGGTGCAAAAAATATTACTCGTGCTACGATTAGTCCAGGCATGAACCAACTTCATGTAAAGCACCATTAATCGCCCTTGAAGTGGAAAAGAAGATAGCTTCTTCAAGCAAAGACCTACTGGGGTACAGATATAAAATTTTGGCGATGTAGAATTTACTAGTACGGTGCCAGGAAACAAATTCTTTCCCAGAAGACCTAGTGTCAAGGAATGGAATATGAAGCGATAGTTACAGCATGGACACGTCCTACAGACGAGTATGCATTTTATACGCCTCAAGTTTCACTAGCTGTACGTTGCTTAGGTTCACAAACAATTGATTATGTAAATAGAAGAAATTACTATTGGCTGCGTTTGGCAGATAATTTGGTTAGATGTATTTTAGATGTTTCTAGCAGTTTAAGTGAAAAAATGAATTGAATATACTTGAATTTGCTCAGCCGTAACGATACCATTGATCTTTTAAATCATGAGGAGTAAATGAGTGTTTTAGTTTGCTGTAATTCGGGGTAAAGTGTCATTCTTTAAAACCCTGGTTAATCTAATCCCCTTTCTCAGAGAAAAAGAAAAGACAAAAATGCAACATTGAGTGCATTTTATCCATAGTGCGTTAAATCCTATCCAAATAACTGTATATATAGTTTCTTCGTTTTACACACAAATTCGATTATTCAAACAACCCTTGGTTAAGATAATAGAGGTTCTACTGCAGATAAAAATCAAAAGTAGTACATAAGACTAAGAGTAATTTATTATTGTATAGGACACAATCATTTTTTACGCTTGTTTGCTTATGAATTGTAAAAACCATTTATTAATACAGATTAATGGATTAACAAAGACGATGAGGTTGTGTTGTAGTTCATTTATTTTAATGTGTTGGAAGTGTTTATAAGACTATTTTAGGTTCTGCTCCATTATTAGTCAAGCTATTATCCGTAATATTTTTACGGGTTGGTTATTGAAATTTACAATTACTTTACCTCAAACTTGCCTAAAGAACCAAACTGGTATAAGGATCTCGGTAAATTTACACATAAAAACTTTTCACAAAGATGTCATTTTTCAAATGTTCACTGAGTGGTGATGTGTTGGGTGGATTTCTTTACCGGAGTTTTTCCTTGTTTGCTGTGCTTTGGTGGCGTTCTATGAATTCTGACAATCTTGTTCGTAATGTAACGATGTGAGAATATCTAATTGTGCGTATTTGTCGTGGTGTGAAACTGGTTCTTGATCCTCCCCTGCCAGTTTTAAGTTACAGTTGTACCAGTAAGTGGTGCAACAATGTTTACTTGGTATTTTAACCAGGAGGAGCAAGCCCACCCAAAATTAATGGTAATGAGCATCTGGCCCGACTCAAGAATCCTATTGTTAAGATTTTTTTGTTGTCTGATGGGGCATTTCAGATTGGACCAAGAATGCGCTTAAACAAAATCATTATGGCCATAGCTACAATGTTAGGTATAGCACGAACGTGTAAAAGGAAATTATTAGCTAAAAAAAAACAGCCAAGGTTTAAAAAAAAAAGGTTGGCTTTTTCGGGGGTACAAATGAGACCGATTTTACACCACTAATGGATTGGTGGCCACTGACAAGAACGACGCTAATAAGTGCTTCTCGCTTTGAGAAACTCTCCGTAAACTCTCCGTAAAAATGCTGGCATATACATCAGTCTATATTATTTGGCAAACCATAACACTCAACCATAATCAGTTCCCCCAAGTTCTAACATGAGCGTCATACAGGAGAGTGCGTAGGGCTCGACAGTGGCTCCATAATTATGTTAAATTACCTACCGCATGTCCCATCTCTTTCTTGTGTTTGGTTGCGGCAGCACTGGATGTACCTATTTTCTAGGATGCTCCGCGTTAAAATATTGCGGAATGGGTTTTAACCCAACAGACAATGTGAAAAAATACCACTCATACTACGATTAATCCATGCATGTGGCAATAGCCTCCTGTTGACCATGCTCCACCTCACAGTTTGTACTCTCTTGCAATTAAAAGTTAAATTTGTCAAGTATGACAGATTATGTTCCGTTAAATACAGGCGCTGTAATCGCTCAGTTTTTTTTTTTTAAGGTATTTATTTTAAAAATCGTGTTTTACAACATGTGTTGTGACATGGGAAATCAGACACTATTTTCTGTTATAGGAATTTTTAGGAGTGCGCCAGGCAATTTTTGAGGCCGGGTAGTTCCTTTTTTTTTTCCAGGACATTTCCAGGTTTCAAAGACCCGTACGAACCTTGGATTGTTTGTAAAGTCCATTTCCAGTATTTGTTTCTGTATTTTAACTTTCACATAACAAATTGTACAGAGAAATATTGTTATTGTGGTATTCTTAAAAGCTGCTGTACAATTAGAGGCGTTCTTACACGGCATCCCTTTTTGGTGTGAACAAAACTTCAAAAACTGTATAAAGCTTCAGATTTTACAAATGCATTGGAAAGCAGACATGTAACTATTCTGCCATGGATATATCTCTTTGTACCTTCTCCATCTGAACAATGCTGCATGGCCATCATACACACATGGCAATTCACAAAATTCTTTTGCCTCATACCAAAAATGGGACACATGTATGTAAGAGTGCTTTAGTTTACTCAGCTGTGGAGTTTATGGGTGGTGTTATTCTTCCATTACCTAGTGTTCATTTTAAAATAATTTTACTTGGATTTCGAAATGTATTTGTGCAATGCATTCCAGCTTTGTTGAAGCTCTTTGTTCTGGTTTTGATTCTTTAGTTAAAGTTTGTTGTTGCATTCGTGAGTGCACTCCAAGTTAGGGACGTGGAAATATTAATTGCACGTTGTGTATGAAGACGGAGTGTATAAAATAAACTGTATTATATGTGTATTTAATAAAAGATGAAAGTGTCGTGTAGTGCTGTTAATTCTATATAGTGGTCCACTTATTTTAATATATCTAGGATTACATTAGTGGTTCAATTACGTTTAGTATGTCAAGGATTAGATTAGTGGTCCAGTTTAGTAGATCATGGATTGCATTAGTGGTCCACTTCCTTTAGTATTTTAAGGATTGGATTAGTGGTCCACTCACTATAGTATATCAACGATAGGATTAGTGGTCCACTTACTTTAGTACATCAAGGCATGGATTGGATAGTGGTCCACTTTATAGTACATCAAGGATTAGATTAGTGGTCCACTTCCAATCTTAATGATTGGATTACTGGTCCTTTCCTTTCGTATATCGAGGATTGGATTAGTGGTCCACTTTCTTTAGTATATTCAGAACCTAAAGTCTTCACTACACTGCCTTAAAATCTCAGGTCAGGCTTATCGTCGGGCAGCTATTGTAAATAAATGCTTTATGTCGGGGCACTAGCGCACCAAAGTTTGGGCCTTCAAGGTTTTTGTGAGACCACTCTTAGAATATACAACCCCAGTGTGGTCACCCCATCTGGTAGGCGATATTGTCTTATTGGAGGCTGTTCGGCGTAAGTTTACAAAGCGCCTTCCTAGGTTTCGGGATTTGAGTTACTCGGAACGCCTCAATCGGACTGGCTTGGAACTACTTGAGTTGCGACGTATAAAATTTGATCTGATTTTGCATGGTCTTACTGCTGTGAGCCTCCCATTTTTTGATTTGGTCCCGGGACAGATGTGTACTCGTGGTCACCAATGGAAACTTGTTAGGCTGGGTGCAAATCATAATACTAGCCAAAACTTTTTCTCAGTTAGGCTAGTCCGTATTTGGAATGCTCTTGAGTAAAGATACTGAAAACCAGTCCACAGTGCATTGGTTTTGTCGTTCATTAGCATCTGAGAATCTGATACCCTTTCTCAAACACCCGATATAGGTTACGGTTTTAGTGGTTCACCGCCCTTCCGTCTTCCTACCACCATGAAGTGGTTGAAACTTTTATTATTATTATAAAGGATAGGATTAGTGGTCCACTTATTTTATACTATATCAAGGATTGAATTAGTGGTCAACTAACTTTAGTTCAGTATATTAAAGATTGGATTAGCTGTCCACTTTAGTATATCAAGGAGCGGTTAGTGGCCCCACTTACATTAGCATATCAAGTAAAATATAGTTTAGTCTTCTTCTCAATCTTTATTTGCCTTATAGCATGCCAGTAACACATTCCATAAAAACCATTCTTTACCCCCCCCCCCCAACCATGAATACAAAATCGTCATGCCCTCAACTTCGAGTGGTCCCAAATTCTACTACCGCCCCGTGCATAAATATTGCTTCATCCCTTAACGAACAATTTAAAATTTGTTCTTTTTCATGCAGTTCATCAGTTTCATTTGAGCTACTTAAAGCTACTTATTTTAAAAGCGTTTTGCTAATTATTACCTACATATACCATTAGTATTAACTTACCAGTTTTTACACTTTTTAGCTTTATATTTTGTTGTTTAAGAAAGAGGCCGAAATCTCCACCCATTTCTATTATAGCCAAACGCCATCTAGTAGTACGTATGTTCAACACCAAAGGGAAGACCCAGGGGAGACTAGGGGAGTGTTCTGCTGTTTTGGGTTTGCTCTGAGGCCCTAGAAACAAGAGAGATGTGGTGGAGGGCAGGGGCAAGACGAGGATGCTAATGTGGGGTTTGTGGAGAGGAGTTGGAATCACTGGACTATGTTTTGGTGGGGTGCTGGGGACTGGAAGATCTATCTGATGGGGAGGGGAGAAGAGGCAGTTACATGGCTCTCCAGTTGGTGTACATAACCGTTTCGTTAAATAATGTTTTGCCGAATCGCATTCCGTCACGAAAAAGACGATCACGTTGTTCCATCAATTTTAATCAGTGTCGTAATGTTCAGCGAAAGGGGAATTCCTATTTTGTTGTATCATTTTCAGAAATTCCTTCCGGGTAGGAATGATTCTCTAACTTCTCTGTTAAGTTTTTAAAGAATATTTTGATCCGGCGAAATGCGAATTGGTAGGGCTTAATGCGGCAAAACGTGTAGCCAACCTTCATGTGGAGGGATGTGATGAGGGAGGCGTATTCTTTGCAGTGTTAAGACAAAAGGGGAAGCGACTGGTGGATTTTTTTCCTTTTTTATATCGGTTTGGGGCATGGTTTGCACCTCCAACCCTCATTTCAAAAGATCATCAGCATTTCCCTTTACACTTTAAAAAAAAAGAAAATAACTGCTTTACATTTTATATACATATCTATACACATCTTTATTCTTATATACATTTTAAAAGGTTTCTCTGGTTATCGACCAGATTATTTAGTTTGTTTTAATTCCTAGATACGTAACAACAGCTATATAGGCCTAAATAAAGTCTTCCAAAATATGAGAGTTTGAAAACATATATAAAACACCAACAACAACAAAAACATACAATAACATTGGTTTCACAACAACAAACGAGAACAACATTTTGCAACAATGATGTATTTGATCACAGGGTAACAATGTTTCATCTTTTAATTTGCCAATGAAATAGCAGAAGAACGCTCATCACAGTAGAAACACATTTCATACAAACAACCTCATAATTCAAAAAAATTCTAAGGAGTGTAAGGAGAAATAATTGAAGGAAAGGAAACAAGTATTTCAGCTTGATTATTATTACCAGAGTAATGTTGCATTTTAAATTTGCCAAATGAGTAGTTGAAGGGGAAACAGCTATTTCGCATACTTTTATGTACGCATATTAAAAATTTGATGGCTAAAGTTTAGCGTACGCACCTCCACATATTTATGAAATTAATTGCTCCAGCTCCGACTTTATAAACTCATCAAAGGTGAAATTATGGTGAAACAAGTTACAAACCAACCAGTGTTTAGCTTGCAATGTGACCTATGGTTTATTGTTGGTGGAACTAATTTATCCTGACACTTACTGTTATGTGTTTCTTACCTCAACGGGTTATAGGATCTTAAACTTTCCCTACCGATGTAAGAACATAGTATTTTACACAGTAATTTGACTTTTTGAAGAGATTTATCTTGTGGTCGTAAAATAAACTCTTGGTTCCTCCTAATGGAATTTTTTATATTCCCTTGATATTAATAATAATATTAGAGGGGATTGTTATTCGTAAGTATGTTTGGATGAGGTATTATCACACATAACAGTACTGTAAGGATTTACATATTTATTTATTTATTGAAGACTTGAATATAATATGATGCATGTATTAAACAATTATATGAGTACGTTTTAGTTGAATTACAACTAATCTGTACGCTGCGCATATATACATGTTAAGAGCCAATGCCGCTGCCTGCATAATGATCCCAGAATACCAAGTTTAAAAAAGGTCGTGTGAAATTTTCGTCACTTGATTTGTTTTGGTGATGGCGGGGAAATGCAAACTAAATTGCACAGGTGGCTATTGCGTCACGTTTTAAAACCAAAAGAAACAAAACGGAGGTTTCTGAGAGACTGAAGAGGGAAAACTAATTGTGAATCTGGGGTTTGGGGGTGGGAATGTTGAGATAGAATTCTTCGATAGACGAAGCAGGTTGGGTGGTTTGTGGCATTCTTTCTCACACATTTTTGGGAGGCTTGGGGGAGGGGGTGGTTAAGAGGTGAGGGACGTGGATATTCAAAGGTCTTTATCATAGTTTGTGCACCGGAAAACAAATGTACCTAAGTAATTTTATAATGTTATTAGAATGTTGAGGGGCATTCGGTGCGATGTGGTAATAATTGAAGAACCATGGAAAAAGGAGTTGCGTCATTTCAGAATTTTGTCATACTAAAGTTACCTGTTAGACGGGCCGTAAGCTAACATATGCATGCCGTACATTCCTCATGGTACGCGTAACTGTAACTTGGTAACTTTCATGTTCCAATGGTAATTCCTGCACACAAAATGTACTTCCAGTGGTCAAAGACCCAAAAAGTCCATTATAAATTTACTGTAATAATAGTAACACATTTGACGTAGTGTATGCCTTGTTTAATTACAAGCCAGCTTGTACTATGTGTTGTTCCATATTTTAGCAAGAAGTAACTCTGCAAAACTTGTAACGGTTGTTAGTAATTAGAAAAACTTGCATTGATTTCGTATACTGATAAAAGCTTCAAGGGAAGTTTTCAAGAGCAAGTTCAGAAAGAGAACGCGCAAAAAAAATGGTGGTGCAAAGTATAGTACATTGGGAAGGCGACTCAATATTAATTTGTATTTCGCTTTGACCACTGAACCCGTTATGCATCTATGATCCAAGATTGAAAGCGAACTTTGCAGAATATGAAAAACGTTAAAAAATGACAAATTTCAAAGAATTGGCTTGCACCTGTTTTCCTTTACATTTTTTTGGTGAACTGAATTAACGACACGCTGTATTCACCGATGCATAAACGGATTTAAACCTTTTTGTGTAGACAACTGAACACAATTATGATATCTCGAGTTATGATGGACAGTCACAGGGGGTTCACGCAACACAATACCGATGTAACTTAAGTTAAAGGGCGAAGTTTGTTTATTCACTTTTACAGACTTTCCTATACCTCGACAAATTCGCCCCAGTAGCAAACTTGTAGCTAATTTCAAACCATCTATTCTACATGGATGGAAGGGAGACTCGTCACTTCCGTGTACTCCTTTTATTGCACAAGTTGGCTTTATCGAGATGAAATCCTGGTGCATTGGTTGGTTTGGCAATGAGAGGGAAGATCTTTGTGAGTAGCAAGCAAGCAGCATATGGCTTTCTCACAATCCATGAGCTCATCTATCCCTATCCCCAACCTATAACCCCGAAGCTCTTTTTTTTCCGCCCTTGCTGCCCGGTCAGGGAGTATCAAGTACTAAGATTTTCGTCAGCCAACTCATGACTGGGCAAAAGTATCAAAGTAGCTCTTAAAAGAAATGGCCATCAAAAAATTTGTTAATTTTTCCATTTTTTCAAGTATGCCTCTCCCCCTACTAATTTTTAGTTGTATGTCTGCACGTGAATGACGAAGGATTTAAGCTGGGGGCTGGCTAATCCACTTGTCTTGTGGTTGTATTTTCTTCACAACAAGTATTTTCAGAACATTTTAAACTAACATCCACTTAAATCAATGGTCGGATTACCGAAACAAGCATACTTCTGAAGATTTTTAGTAAGCGATAATCTTCCATACTTTGTGAAGAAATTACGTAAGTTGAACAGTTACCAGTGACTTGCCTTCAATCAGCCGCAATATGGAATGAGTTTTCGACAAGCAAGACACCATTTTTCCAGTAAAAGCTAACATTGGTTGACTACGGTGTGTAGCTTAGCAAGCCTACCAAAGCCGTCCGTATCTATTAAAAGTCTGAGTAGGCAAGCCTTACATTTCTTTCTAGACCTCAAAGATTACTAACCAAACTTTGGCAATGGTTTGAGCATCCAAACCGATTTTTGTTCCCTGCTATCAAACTCTCCCCTACTCTATCCCACTACGCTTAAAAAAATTTGAGTGAAAATGTTCACGAGTCTGTTGAAACACACGAGAGAGCCTAGATGTTACTCATTTTTCTTTGACTTGTTCTACATTTATGAACAAGTGGCGGGACGAAATGAGAAGCTCGATTAACATCATTTGTGTTAGACTTGTTCAACAATTATTACCAAGAAACTTGATGGAAAAAGAAGAGCCAAGCCAAAGTGAACCCTTTTCCCTTTCATTTGTCCCACGTTTACAACAATAATTAGGGGAAGGGCGTAGTCGTGCACAGCCTAGTCTATGCGAGTTTTTTTCTCTTGATTCACCACTTGATGAGAAGATACACGTCAAGTAGAGTTTGCGGCAATTTACAGCAAGCATTGTCATGTCAATGGTGTGCTGTTTGGCAAATTTGGCTTATGTAGTTAGCGAACAAAACGTTTTTTAAAGGTTTGAAAAGGTGAAGTTTATACAGACCATCTTTTTTAGTTAGGCAAGCGTATCCTTACATTTTAACCCTAGAAAGAAAACGCAACAGGCTACAAAAGGTTTAGAGCCAATTCTCAGCCCAGTGACTTTATATCTTAATGTACCAATATTGGTTAGGGGCAGAATTCGAACCGGTGTCCGATGGGTTTGGCAGTCAGAACTCTCGATCACTGGGCTGGAGGCTATTCCCTGTAAAACTCTCACAAAGCTTGTGTTGCAGTGGATACTCTAAAATTCACCCCTGATTTTTGTCGGGTTAATAGCACAACACGAAAGAAAATATTTGCAGCAAGAGCATGCGAAACTATTCTGTTACGTTGTAAATATCTTAATTTACTTTTGAAAGTTGAAAGTTTTCCTCTAAATTTGTATTAGGTAAAACTTGAAGCATTTGGTTGAATGAAATTGCAGACATATTTAGAGTAAAAAAATAGATTAAGTTATCGCTTAATACAGATTATCAAAATTTTGAGGACACGGTAATTAAAATATGTGGATTGTAAATTTTTGAAGGGATGAGGAGTACGATGCTTTGTTGTGTAAAAAATGAGTGGTGATTATGGAGTCGACCCATAATCGCCACTCGTTCATTTTTTTTTAATATTTCTTGTTTTTTTAATCCGACAAGTGAGCATTCACTTCGTTGTCGTAACAGATTTTGCTGTAGACAATTAATATGAATTTTTGTTTTTAACCACTTAATTTCTCTACACATCAAGAGTCTTTAAGAACAAATACAGTCTCTTTGACTGTAGTCTACAAACTACAAGCATTACTAGTTAGATTTCACTCAAGGTATAGTTAAAATATTTCCAGCCAGCTGGATACACAATCACATACATTGTAATGCAATACCACAAGAAAGAAAATATATGCTTGATTAGTAAGTACAACACATCATTCTTTAAGACAACGACATGGTAACAGCACCAGAACATACATTTGACATCTAATTCAACAGTTAGTATTGAATATAACGGGTCCCATTTCTTTTTCCAGCTTTTAGGATGATTACATTAAAATCTGGCTAAAACGCCAGTTTTTTTATATTTTTATATAAACATCGTAAACTCGGAACGTGATTAACAGAAACCTTTTCTATAAATAAAAAAAACAAGCTATCTACAAATTCAAATCTAACAACAAAAATGGAATGTATTGCTAATTGGGATTACGTAGCTAACGGGATAATCATTGCTAGTTCTACTTGATTAATACTCTGCAAGACACACTTGCTAAAACACTGAGGAATAGACTTAACGCTGACTCTTAGTTTTTCCATTGCCATAAATCGCGGCAACTTTAATTTATGGACATAAACCTATAACAATTAATTGCATCGCTTGTGTTCCTTAGTTGCTAGGCCTACAGAGAAAGAATTGGAATAAAATACGCTAACATGCGCCATGTCTCTTTTGGTTTGACAATATTCTTATGACATAGATAACTGCATAGCAAACCCAACCCAAGTGTCATCTACCATCAACTTATATGTCAACTCAACACCAGGATGGTGACGCTATGACGCACATGGTGGCACGCTCTATCTAGTGGCACACGGGCGTTTTGCCTAAGAATTGCTTTATTTTTCCTGTTGATTCGTTGATTCGTTGTAAAACTAACGGAGGCACAGCAAATATAATGCTGCTTTTTCCAATGCTTCTTTTCGTATAAATACCACATGTTCAAAATCGGCAAATTTACGTACAGTTTGAACAACTTCAAACCCATTTCTATGAAGAAAACTAAACTGGCTGTAGTAACCAATGGAACAATCAGAATAAATGTCTGCATCAAAACCATTCTAAATTATTACGTACCCCAGATCCCAGAATTAACAAGTCTTTTTAACAACAATTTTCAACAAAATTCATTCGTAGAGGCTTGGTAAATAATTCAAGAGTTGCTCCCCCGCCCTAGTACCATTATAAGTTCCTGGCGTAAGTTTCCCTTACAAATTGTTAATAAAGAACATAGTTGGTTAAACAACCTTAGTCGCTTGGAAAAAAATTACAAAATATTTAGTTTTGTGGCATGTTTGAAAAATGGCAGGAATGCTACAATACTATACAATCAAAGTTTCCAGGCAGATATTAAGTATGTTTTTCAGATCAACTTTTATATTCTCATTTATCGTATGTCGTGTCTGTAAGCTGCCCTTGTTCAGTCATTTGTAGCTGCCCTCCATTTGTAGCCCGGGCCACTGGTGAGAAATCACACCATTTTGATTCGGCTACGACTGGCCACAACTGGAGACTGGCTAATACAGAATTTCGAAAGGAAATTTATGGTATCAGCACTGTTGTTGACATGCGACGGACATGCTCTTTTAAAGAATTTTGACCCGGCAACAACTAGAGGCCGGCTACTACTAATTCGTGACTGCCACAACACCGAGCTACAATTAGAAACCCGCTACAATTGAGGACCAGCCACAAATACGTAGAGGATTTACGGTAATTCAATTCAGTAGGCCACAAAGTAAACTTTAATTTATCAAGGTATTTCAAGTAAACTTACATTTGAGCTCACGAGCTGCATGTTTGCATTTTCAGTTAGTTTAATCAGTATCTCACAAGGCATTAGCCAGGAAGACGGTGTACATTTTTGGCCTACACAATTCCTTCGAAAAACAGGGAAGTAATAGGAGGAAGTAAATTTATGCTTTCAAACATGTTTTTAAATACTTTTAAATGCAAAGGATTCGGAATGTTTGCAGGGCGATTTATTTCCTTGACTTGCCTGCAAAGTTTTGTACAGGGGAATGCCGGTATGTATTTTGTGAATAGATAATAGTCAAATCTCACCAAACAGCCATCGGATAGGTTGAACGTTAAATTCTGGTTGCAAAAACTGCGTAGAATGCTGAGTTTGAGTTCGGGGAGAATCAAGATCTGATAAGATTTCCCACAGTAGTAATACTTTGAGGAAATGATTGTCAAAGTTCATAACAGAAATTCATAAAAAAAAGAACCATTGAAAGGAAAAGATGCTTTCCATGTTGCAAAGAAACCTTTAACACATGTCCATTGGCATCCATTTTCCACATTCGTCGTTATATGTGGAAGGGAAAGCGGAATAACTTTCCTTCAAAGTACGCTTGGGGTTTGTAACTCTAATCTGAAAAGAAAGACAAAAATAGTGTCTACCATCTGCAAATTAATGTGACCTTCAGTACAAATTGAGCCGTTGTCACATTTTGCTACACAAGTGGTTTGTCACGAACTCATTGCCAAGTTACACTAAGCAAGCAAGTAGTCAAGTGATCCAAACTGTGCAAAGGAAGTCTGCGAAGATCATGCAGAGGGGTTACTTGCAGGCATACAGTTTAAACATTAGCTTAGCATTCGATAATGATAAGAGAGTAGTCGAAGAGAGCATAGTGGACTGCTGATAAGGATACTAATAAAAGTAAAGCTGCTCTATAAGACACTGGGCCATACTCGCAGGGTTACTGACAAAAGTGAACAAGCAACATCTAATTTGTATAAGGGTGCCGGTGCCTGTGTGTGTACTAGGCGTCCAGGTGGCGCGACCAGGTCGCTACGGCCAGTGAGAATGCTTACAGTTTATGTGACATCACTCACTTGACCTCAGCGGCCAGTGGGATCCCGGATGGGTGCAGACCACCACATGGTCGCAGCGGCCAGATAGTTTTATGTTATTCAGTAGTGGGTAGCGCACTGACAGCTGAAGCAATATCGGCCAATCGTCTGCAGGCGTCGCTCGTCATCTGTTTAGCAACGTTATTTTTGCGTATGCTTTCGTTTTTCTATTCTACTACATGTATTTTTCTTCAACTCGGTATGAAAATCTCAGGAAGTTGAACTCTACATTAAAAGAATTTACAGACATCCGTGTGCAATTAAAAAACCCTTCTTCACCTTCCCTATCTTGATAAAATAATGCAAAGAAACCTTTTTTATCGCATGTTTGTAGTAAATGATGTACCCAGAATGTCTTCGTTTTTTTTTGTAGTTTTCTCATCCAGAGTCAAATTGCTGCTGCTTGTTCCGCCTTCATTTTCCACTATGTGATTGAGAACAATCGAGGGAAAATGGCTGACGTAACCTGGTCACTAGACATGGTCGCGGCACACGTCGCTATGTTTTTTTTGGCCGTGACGACCACTGACCACGCAGCACGAGCACTCTAAGCCATTGAAGAGTAATGATAAGGATACTAACAAAGGGAACAAGCAACATGCAACCCCTATAAGATATCGGTCGTGTGTATTGCTTTAGTTATTTCTTTACGAAAGTGGACCTTAGTTTAACATAAGAATATGTTGTGAATAAGACAAGACTTAGCCAAGAATTGAGACAACAGCCAAGAATAAATGCAAGAATGAGACCAACACTATCTGGGAGATTAGATGTTGGTTTCCACAAGTTTCCATGCATAACAAATCATACATTTGAAAAACAGCGAGGAAGCAGGAGAAATAATTAATAGGGACTGAAAAAAATAGGTCAACGTATGTGATATCAAGTATGTTGCATTCTACAAGAATTGCTGCAATAAAGAACTGAACTGTAAGACTCTACTTTTCCTATTGGTGCAGATTTTTTTTTTACAGAAATCCTGAAATATGCCGTGCAACATCCAAACACATGTGATGGATTACTTTGAGAAACAAGCTTCATGCAATCCTAAATACGGTTCATACGTTTAAGTGACGAGTTGAGGCGAAAAGTCCATTTTAGCAAACAGCTTTACAAACACATATATATTACGACAACTAACAGCGGCTTGATTAATACGTACACACGCCTAAGTAGCTGCCCATCGTAGAAGCCAGTATTACACATAAAATTCCAACGCAGATCATGATCATAATTTTCTTCTGCATGGAGGAGATACACGGAACAAAACATTTAGTAAGACGAAAAACAAACATGTATTTGTTGCTTGGCTAACACGAATAAGTTACACGTCAAGTAAAAAAGACCCTGTTGCAGCATCTGGGAGCTGCAGCATAAGCCGTGCCCCATCGTTCTTCCGAAATGTTACGATGGGAGCATGATTACAGCTGAGATATCTGCTATGAAAATAAAGAGTGATTCTCTTAACACCTTGATTGTCAGTAGGTACGTGTTGAGGCCGAATTGAAAAACTCGTCACAAACTCAAAACACAAGCATTTAAGACTTCATTGGGAATAAGAGAGGAGTGGTAAAGCACGTCCAAGGCATTGGACTGTAAATCAAGTGGATGTGCAATTTAATTTCACAACAAACCTGTACAAGTAAAGTAGCCCATGGCTAGTCAAGGAGTTAAATCTCATCATAGGTACAAGGTATAAAGGTGTGTTAGCAGTGGTAAGTGATCAGAACTCTGAAACTTAGAAGATTTGCATGAAATTACGGACTTGTATTTCGTTGCGGTGATGTGAATGGATGCGTGAATGAGATCCGGAGTTTACCGAATCGAGTCCTAATCACATCATCTCAATGAAACTTGTCCATAATAAACTTTGACCGAACCATTATTTTCAGGTGGATATGTGCGGTTGTACTATTGTGTTTCATTTACTCCTTCGTTAAGTAGATAATTGTAGTTGATTACTTACTTTATTTAAATAAGCTGACTAGATTACATTTTTGCACAGCAAATCGTGCAGTGAGGACAAGTGGTTTAATACCATGACAAGCCAGCCTTACTTTGAGGAATTGATAAACAGTAGGTTTAAGTTGTCGGTAGATTTCGTTATGATTTTTTTTCTGGTTTTTGGACTGGTGTCATCTTTTAATTCCTAACAAATCTCAATATTCACATTTATGGCCTACAATGAATAAATGTAGTAATCCAATTAAAAACCGTATGTCTTTGAGAGGTCATTAATTCGACGGTTTCTCTGTGCATAACCACTTTTTTTTCAGACCACATTTTTCAGGATTCACTACGTGCAAATCCCAGATTCCCTACATAGCTAGTTAGACCAAAAGTTGCTAAATTTGTGGCACAGATAGGATTAAAATTGTGCTTACCGTATTATCACGTTGAACCCTTATGAGAATTTCTGTTGAAATGAAACTAGGGCATTTTTCAATAAACAAATAGATCCACAATCCGTTATTTTTCCTGCACTGAATAACTGACAGCCTTCAAATTTCTCATTGAAGAAGTCACAATCTTCCCACAATGCACAAACCTTCATTCTCTTTTCCAACCAACCATCCCCATACTTGGAACAACGGACTTGCCATTGAGTGGCTACCTCAACTTTTCCAACACCACCAGTACCACCAATAATGTTGAACTCTGCCGCTTTCTCCATCCACGTAAACCCAACCTGAAACTGCTCAAAGTGAACCCATGCTTCTTTTCTTGTTGTATTATCAACAGCGATCTCTATGCAGTTGCATAGCAGTTTTTTTCTTCAGTGTATTTCTGTCTAAAGTAATGTATTCCATTTTGTTTGTAATACCAATAAGACAGTTCGGTCATCATCGGTAAACCTTAAATATGTGAACGTGACAAACTGATGTAGCATAGTTCCTTTCGCCCTCACAATTTCATCTCCTTGAACCGACTCGCCCAATAGTATGTCTTTTACTACTTATGAATATGAATGGCTGTAGAGGTAGAAAGAAACATCTACGATTTAACCTCCGTTCCAACTCCTAATCGATTTTATTGGGATGGAAAGGGACAATTTTTCTAAGAAATCATTAACATCATTTATTTACACATCTCGGGTCCTTGTATGCAGAGAGTGGTCTAGAGTCTAGACCTCTGGCACATGACAGTCTAATTAAGCATCTAGTAACACTGATGCTTCCCCCCCCCCTCCCCCGGGCCATAGCATAGCTAGGTATTTTTACTGAGTGAGGGGGAGGACAGAACATTTAAATTTTTTGCTCCGACCTTTATTGGCAATCTATCAATAATTTTACCCGGGTTTCGTCCCTTCATAAACTTACCTGGCAATTTTTTCATATCCATCGAATTTACTAATTATTAATCCCCAACTCCTTCCCAAATCCAATTTAGCAAGCAGATTTTTTCCTTAAATCCCATTTTCCAAGTAGTATATCTCCCTCATTGAATTACAAGAGTAATTTTTTGCCTGTATCCAATTTATCGAGCCATTTTTCACTCCATTCTGTTTTCCAAATTCCGTTCACATCTCGCATGAACTGGTACTTGATAGTGCTTGGGATGTAATTTGCAGGGCCACCTGATTGCAATGGTTCTGGCTTGGAGCCGGAAAACAAAAGGAAAAGCTTTATCCTGCCTGTCTTGGTTATGTTATAAGGAAGAGCTGGTGATAGCCTAGATATATCCTTGTTATTTCTTTGCACCATTTTTGTTTTATAAGCCATTCTGACGGGCTTATAGCATTTCTTCAAATTGTTAAATTTTAGTGTTTACATATGTGTTTGACGAATTTACCTTTGTAAAGAATTTGCCCCCTAGACTGGGTTCTTGCCCGCTCCCAGCAGCTTTGACCTTGCCCCCACTAAAATTTTATTTACAACCTTCTCACTGCGTAATTTTGTTGTATAACGTGGTAATGGCAGCCTGCCGTTAGACCTGCAGATAATTCAGCATCATGTGTTCAACTTTTCTCACAACTCTCACCATTTTCTTTCAATAATAACAAGGAGTATAAATAATAACTCACCTTCCTAGCTTTGCTTTGATACTTTAGAGCTTTTTTTGTGTCTTCTGTGGCAGTCCTGACATAATCAGCAGCGTGTTCTACATTATATTCAATCCTATCAATCATTTCCCCCTGCAAAAATAAAAAACATGCGTACATTTAAATGCATTAGAACTAAAAAAAAGGACAACAACTTGACTCAAAAGAGCACTGGGAACACATTGTCTACATTCGATATAACAATTTAAGAGTGCAAGTTTACACATAACATGTAACACTTTTCGTTCATCAACCCGTGTGAACTTGTTAAATGACACAACTTCTACAGCTAGCTACTTCTAAGTTGCTATGTTTATGTAAGTCTGTCCTCTATTTGCTGTGAAAGTTGTATGATTAAGGATATCCACATGGTTAGATGAAAGAAAGGCCTCATGTAACGAGTAAAGGCTTGGTGTTTGCTGTGTATACAATAAAGGGTTAAAACAACATTATAATCACGATATGTAAACATGTCGTAAAATAATCGCTTAATTCAAAATTATCAGTTCAAGGGTCAACGGATTACTGCATATGTGTACAAGATATTCAGTGAGTTAGGGGCAATTCAATTACCGTGTTTAAACTAAGGTATGTGAGGTGCAGGACTGTCGAAGTAGGGGTAGAGACAGTCCCACATCTCTTCCCAGACTGCTTACAGTGAGTGAATCTTGGTTTAAGCAAGGTAATTAGTCCCAATGAAATGGACATCGGATTTAACAAAGTTAGTGAGGCATAGCTAACAAACTGACCTATTCCCTGGTAGGTTTAACTTTGGTTGTAAGGCAGTCATGACCCTACCCACCCTACCTATTCCAATTTATTTGGCATGTTTAACTTGTACGCATGCTTTTATTTTTTGCTTTTGCACTTTAATAATCCCATTAACTGTTTGTCACACCTTCCCCTCTTGCTTTTTATCTTCGTATATTTACTGCTATCCAGTTTTTAGGCCGGCCGTCAGAAACCCCCCTTGCCAGTCCTCTTGCTCCAGCAACACAATTATTATTATTACTAATTTTATTTTGTATAATTAAATGTCATAATTAGCAACATGTAGGCTATGTGGTAGTCTTGTGTAAACTTTATGGTAACTAAGTGATGTACGGCTAAGGTGATTTACGTATGACTGCCAAAAACTTCCTGTTGGTGGGCTAAAAGCATTCCTTAAATATGCATTTTTCCTCTCCTGGTTATCGAAGTTCATGTTTCATGTTTGACCATATTCCTTTTCATTTTAACAGGCAAGTAAAATGATTCATGTTTGTTGAGTACAATCTTGAGATTTACCAATTTTACGAGCATTTCGTGCGAAGTGTGTTAACTCATTCAACTTGCCTCCATATATTTTTATTTTTTTTCCTAAAAAAAACAAACATTTGATCAAAAAAGGCAAAAATATAATTTCAAAAAAATGCACGAGTGATTTAAATTGAAATTAGGTTAACAAACTTTGCTAACAATGACATCTCGTGACAAGAAATGGTATTGAAATTGGTAACTTTGAAATTATTTTTTTATTGTAGAAAATGCTGTACGAAATGGATTTTAATTATTCGTTTTGTATTTAAGAGACTTAAAAAGGACCTAGTTTTGTACAAAAAAAAGTGATTTACCTTTAAGTAATTTAGGGTTTAAGCATTTAAGTTCTACTATAGGTTTTGGCTGCAATTTTTTTTAACGTTTGTTAGTAGGTCGCCACAGAATAAAAACGTGTGTGACTGACGTTTTATACTTTTACTGAATATTTGATGTCTGACTACGTATCTTGAATATTTGATGTCTGACTACTTTTCCTGAATATTTGATGTCTGAATACTTTTTCCGAATATTTGATGTCTGAATACTTTTTCCGAATATTTGATGTCTGAATAATTTTTCTGAATATTTGATGTCTGAATACTTCATGTCTGAATACTTTTCCTGAATATTTGATGTCTTAATATTTGATGTCTGAATACTTTCCTGAATATTTGATGTCTGAATACGTTTCCTGAATATTTGATGTCTGAATACGTTTCCTGAATATTTGAAGTCTGAATACGTTTCCTGAATATTTGATCCACCCAAAACCAAAACTGGTAGAAAAACCCGCCAAGTTTCCAAAAACGATCGGCCTTTGAATGTAGTGATATCATTCTACCAAGGAAAGGCCGCCAAGGTTAAGCGCACCTACTAATAGTTCGAAAGTTAAATGAAAACTAGAAGATTGCTACTAGAGGTAGCAATCTTCAAGTTTTCATTTAACTTTCGAACTATTAGTAGGTGCGATTAACTTTGCTAATAGGATTAACCTTGGCGGCCTTTCCTTGGTAGAATGATATCACTACCTTCAAAGGCTGATCGTTTTTGGAAACTTGGCGGATTTTTCTACCAGTTTACGTTTTGGGTGGATATCACAACTTTCATAGGACTGTGAACGTACATAAGGTTACACCGTCTGTTTAAGATGCTTCAATCCCATTTTTGCACACACTGACTAACAATGATTTCGTTCGCTTCGCTCACTCACTCAGCGCATCCCCTTCAGTTGTTTTGTTTAGCCCTTCACCTTCCTTCCTCTTAATTTTTCAAGATTTCGTTCACATTTAGTCATGCAGAAACCCCCGAAGGTCACTGTTACTAAAACAGCAGAATGAGAAGCAATTTATTTTTGGGTTATTAACAAAAAATCCATTAGCTCGTGTATGCTCGTATTGTTGCGTATAATACGTTTCCTGAATATTATACGTCTGAATACTTTTCCTAAATATTTGAAGTACAAATATTACAGTTAATCAATCCCTTGCTGAAAATCCATTTTAAAATGTGGCGTCTAGGCGATATTCAGTTGAATATTGGGAAATGTTTTAGGGGCATCCTGCTCTTATTCACTCTTAGGTCATCGATTTCGGTTTATGACGACACAGTATTGGCGTTCATGCTGTATTGTAATCAGACTGTCGTTTCATTGATCTTTTCATATCACACCTGCAACGCCGAGTCACGTAGAGAAGCAAGCGGAAGTCACATTGTAGTATCACTACACTGAATCTGGCAAAACGATACGACAGCAACACGCATGGAGTGAGAACCAATATAACAATACTATCTAGCAA
>JAHWFP010038228.1:35226-52594 GCA_023313725.1 Lithobius niger
CATGGATTGTGTTTTAGTAAAGGAATCGTCATATCATTACTTGAACCAATCAGAATACAAATTGCGATTGTAGAATTTACAACGACAATTGCTAATGGTACGGGAATCAGGGAGACCATCAGTACGTAAAGGAGAAAGGCGCCTTTAATCAGTAGCAAAGCAACTCAACGAAAATTCTTCTTACTTGGGTTTTTCGTATCCGTAGATCTGCTGAAGCGTTTGAAGGTTCTTCCTGCTCGATGCTTTGTTCAATAACTAAAAATTGCAATAAAAATGTGTTACAAAAGAATATAAAGAATTCATTCCACAGGAACGAAGAGTGACAACCAGTATTAGGACTTTGAGCAAACCAACGTATGATGGAAAAAATTGTTGTAATACAAAAATTGTTGTAATACAAAAATGTGTACAAATTGTAAGAAATTTTTAAAAGGTTTGTTATCGTATCACGATTGACAAATTTATTGCTGTTTGGGTCTAAGGCGGCTGTGATGATGGTTAGAGTGTTAGCATCCGTTCAATTTTTATTCACAATAGACTGGCTATCATCGAGATAACCTGTGACGTATCACTGGGGTGTCTGAACAAACTTGCCTTTGTTTTTCCAAATTGGCTAAATTGCTCCCACTAATAAAGTTTTAAAAGAAACTTCTGAAATTTGTATGTATATATGATGGAGCAGTGATAATAAAGCCGTATTCACTGCAGACTTTGTATGGAGCCAGTAGTTGAGCTAGCTGGGAGGGGCATTGGATATACGCGAAGGAAAAAAACATTAGTTTGTCAAGCCAATGCTGTGAGAGCGGTTTCTTGCATCTAAAAAGGTTCATTTTTTTGATTTGTTGACCGCTGTTGCAGTTTTCAGCAGGTGGAATTGTTTCATCCGATTTACTACATTAATTAGACCTTAATCTATGATTTAATGGATTGGGCAAAACAACATTTTTTAGGGCTGAGAAACCCCGCTTTCACAGCATTAGCTTGACTAAAAACGCCGTTTGTTTTTCATCCCTTGCAATTAGCTCACCGACTCGTTCCATTTTTGAGCTCTGCAGTTAAATACCTTATTGTTTCTGCACTATACATCACATAATTTTTTCGACAATAAAAGTTTCCTGTACCGGAAGTGAAGCCCTGCAGAAAACAAGATGGCTTCCTACCAGCAAGCTCGTCTTTTAGCTTTGTAAACTTTTAAACTGGTGTGGTAGCCAGAAATAATATGAATTTTTCCAAAAATTATTATTACAATTTTTTTAATTTTTCAAAGTTTGTCATTAGGTCACAACATCACACGCCAAAGAAGCACGATTTTAATGTTCCATTTCATAGTCACCCCATTTAATTTTCTGTTGTTTAGGGAAAATATTACCGTACCGTACTTGAGCGGTTGCTTTGGTAACCTAAGTCACAACTAACCTTTTAACCTTGCTCGAACCTTGTTTGCTCGTTTCTTGATATCTGCCATGAGATCCTCCAATTCTTGTTTGACTTCTGCAATTAAAAAAAAAAACATTTGGTATAGACTAACCAAATAATAAGAAAAGTTGGCCTTGACAATGTGAGGCTGGAAAAATGGCATTTAAGGACCAGTCATTATTTTTCTTTGGGTAGGGGTGGCCGCGGGGCGTAGGAAATTGGTCGGGGGGGGGGGGGGTTAACGGTTTTGTTGGACCTTATCGACACGGTAATATTTTGGCCACAAAAAAAACACATTCATCAAAAGCGAAATTTGATTTGAGTGTTTACACGGTTTTGAAGCTGTCACTATCAGCACTACCTGCTGTAGTTTTTTTTTTCATAAACTTTCTAGAAAATACTTGCTTCCCTGCTTCAGTATTTCAGGTGCTGGCTGTTTTAGGAATCGGCATACAAGAAAACAGTGTGTTATCTCAGTGCGTTCATTATACTTATTGTATGTTGCTCGACACGTCCTCCACATACCTCCATCTTGTTTTTACAATCGAATCGACTGTCTGTCTGGTAAATAAAGAAAGAAATCACAAGGTAAAGGGTAAACGAAGCAAGCAGTCTGCATTAAAGACTGGCCTTGTGAGGATACACAATACACTGGTCTTCGCCACGTAACGCAAGCCCGACAGAACACCATTTAACGAATTTCTAGTAAATAACGAAGTGCCAGAATCATTGCTCGTTATACGTGAAGCGTGAGATGGCTAACCTACAAAGCTCGGATATTCTCTGGTTACCATGGTAACAGATTGATCCGTCGGTACGATCAGTTAGCCCGGCCAAGGTCAAAATAGTCTGCCATCGCTTTTCCGCCCAAGCGTAAACAAGCAGCTGCAGCGACTACCTAGTCGTAACCGGTCTTGTGACACTTCCGCCATTCGAAAATGTTGAGGGGCGCACACCTCTATCACGCAGTGCAACAGCCATCTCCAGTAGTAACCATCACAGTATTGTCAGTTAAAAATGTGTTCAATAGGTTTTGGGCCTAGTTTTGGATTTTAGGCGTACTTATACCACGCGTACTTATACATCACGTGTCTGGGCTAGTCCAATCAGACGGCCAAACAGCCGTTGTTCTCGTTCGTCATTGGCTAACTCATGGTGACGCCACAGCAAACAGCCGTTGCGCATGGTATAATAAGCAGTACCTAAATTAAACGTACGTAGTTGAAAATAAATTGTTAATAATTGTAAAACTTTGTAATCTAAGAAACAACATTTTCATTAAAAATTAAGTGCTGTGGTGATATTAATGTTCGTCCCACAACAATCGTCTGCTTTCACGGCGAAATTTAGGAAATTTGAGATGGATCGATCGTTGAGGAAACAAAGCTACTTTATCCATCGAGGTGGAGATAAAATATACCATTCGTACGAACACTAAACGATCCAATGAGTGCATTCGGCCACAATTTGCAGGCTTTCGTCATTTGTGCAAAGAGGATCATGTATGAATTTAAGCAACAAAAAAATCGCTGCAGCACAACTAGGCAGTATTGCACAAGTTGGAATTTTTTATTTTAAAGTTGATTTTTAATTTAAAGGAGACGATTTATTCGCGTTTCAAATACAACTCGAGCGTAGATTAAGTATCGATAACTTTTCTCAACAATGCGTTAAATTCCCAAACTGGTAAGAAGACATCGCACAAGTACTCGATATTTTTTTTCAGCTTCGGAATGAAACTTCGTGATTGAAAAAATTTATCGATAAAAAACTACACTCTCGTGATATTACTACTGAAAAAAATCAAGTGACAGCAATGAAAATAAGGCAAGCGCAATTTAATTATCTTTCATTTGGCGCTATACAGTCATTTTTGCAGGTGCCTATTGCAAGAGATATACGCACACCGTCCGTTATTAATGATGCATATAATAATTTTTTGGGCGGGGGGGGGGGGAAGGAATTTTAACGTATTCATTAGACATGTCATGTACAATCACGCCAACGTCTGCGTCAAAATTTGATCAATTTCGGTGTTTACGAGTGACGACTTGACGGCTGTTCACTGCGATGCACCGTCAACTCCATTCGACTAGCTCCCCCAAGCCAACCCTTCCTCCACAAGCTGCAACATTTCCTAAGGGCCCTCCCCTTTAACTCAAGGCGCACGTGCTTCACACAGCAACACAGAACGTAACGTGCTCTAAAACTGCTGCGTCAACTTAAAAATTTCAGTCTTGAATTCCCAACAGACGCGACCGTCGTTTTGAAATGCTTTAGCTGCTGCCCCTTGCCGACGCCAACCTCGCTTTCCTGCCTGGCACTTTTGCTCTTTGAATTTTAATGGCATTTTTTTTTTCCTTTTCATCTTTCTTTCCTTCCTGTAACCCCCAATCCTATACGGGTTAAATGTGGGAATGCAAAAGAAGGAAGCCATGCACGTTTTCCTCCGTACCACAGCCAAATTAAAACGATGCCGCCGCTCAACGAGTAGGAACGTGGCCTTCGAGAATGTTTGGTATAGGCCGTGCCAGTGCATGAAAACCTGTACATAGGCCATAGAATTGGCCACCACGTGCCGCTAGTTACTATGAATTTAGTTGGACAAGTGCTCGCTATGATCGCTCTGAAACAGTTCTGAAAATTTAGCGACTCTTTAATGACGTGAACTATACGTAATCAATTGTGGTTTAATAAAGCCCTGAAGAATCATGAATTTGGTATATTGGTTAAATTTGTTTATTCGAGGCCTTCAACCATTAGTTATTTAATTTGTGTAATATTTACTTCCCATACAAATATTCAAATGCCAGTGCCTGGAGACCGAGTTTGGAATAAGGGTCGCTAATTGAGTGAGCGAAGCAAAAATTTGATTGACAAAACTAAATTCTGCGAAACATGGACATGTTGTTGGTGTTTATTTTTTAGGGTGCACCAACCCAAACTGGGTTATCTGCCCCACAACGATGAGAGGAACAATTTATCTTGCAAAGTGGTTGGCGAACAATTGTTTCATGCAACAATGCTTGAGCACGCCAATTTTATGAAGGTGTATCATGTGATTTGAGCCACAGGATACGTTGATTGAGTGAGCAAAGAGAACGAAAGTCAGCATTTGTTAGCTAATGTCCCCAAAAATGTGATTGAAGAAACTTAATTCTGTGAAACATGGACATACATGAGCCAGCCAACCGTACCATTGCTGCAAACGGTGCTTCCAACACCAGCACATGCTTCCTTTAGTATAAGAGGGGCAAGCTGAGAGGCTAATAGTTAGCATGACCGTCTCATGTGCCAGAGGTCCCAGGTTCGAGTCCGGCGTCAACCATCCCTGCCATTTTCGGGAAGAGAAGGGCCCTGTGATATCTCGTGCTCATGTCGATTGTGGCATGTGAAAGACCCTAGGAATTTCCGATGGGATTTAGTGATTTACCTAGCAAAATTGTCCCTCTCTCCTTCTGGAGCTGGGTGCGCATCAAACAACAGCCGTAAGAATAAGACAGGGAGCTTTCCTAAACTGACCGAACACATCAGCGCTGTCAGCATAGCTCATTAAAGTTGTTCCTAAACACGTGATTAATTGTCCGATCGCTCAGCGTGACGTCACCACTGACGTATCGTACATAGGAGGCGGTTTTACGTAAATCCACCGTCGTAAGATGGGCGGGGGACCGTCGTCACATGCAAGCTACCCAATAAGCGAAAAGATATCATTAGACTGTAATTAATAAACGTACTTATCAATCGTTACTTAACAACGCCCTTGACAACGCAAACCTGGCAGTGGCGTGATGTCAAAGTATAGTTCAGAAAAGTACCCATCGTAAGAAAATACAAAACAAACGAGAAAGCAGAGCGACAGTAATGCCAAACTGGCTAAGAGGCTAGAACTTGAGCTAACTGCAAGGGGCACTGCATATACTGTGGACAAAACGTTTCTTAAAGGCCTTAAAAAACCACTCTCACACACAACACCGGCTTGACGAAACACGCTGTCGTTTTGACCTCCATTTTAAAGCAACGCCCCACCTGCCTTACAACTTTCCGCCTGCCTTATAACAGCTACGCGCCGATAGCATCCGCGCATGTTAACATCGCCAAGGTCAACTGAGATAGTAGTTGCGTTCCTCGTAGCGAAGAACGCCGCTACTGTCTCAGTTGGTATTGCGCCTAATAAACGAACCGGCATGAACGCATTAATGGTGTCGTCACAACCCGGTATGATTTTCGTATTTCAAAATCGCGTTTTATAATTTTTTAAGTTAGTATCTTATAATTTTTCTTCGGCGATCTATTGGCATAAATAACTTTAATTTTTGTCGTATTAGTCTTTTAGATTTGTGATCTCTTAATTATTAGCACACGATTAAAAATTAGTACATGCAAACACACACAGATGAAATGGCAAGGTTATTGTAAGCACGCAAAGGATCATATACATGCGGGATGCAGTAAATACAGTTTCCAATTATTCTACAGAAAATCTCCTAGAGGCCACATTTTGAAACGGCTTTTTTAGCTAGGGATTGACTAACGGTAAGTAAATAGAATTTTGGGGCCGTACTTGATGTGAGGGATCGAGAAAAATGGCGTTGGGAGAAATGTCCTTTTAAACCAGTGCCCCTTGCAGTTATCTCAAGGATCGGCAGATGATAGCCTCATCGACTTATGGCGTTATTTTCGCCTGCTCTCTATGAATCGTTGACAACCGTTTCATGGCAACAACACACCAAAAACACAAACACACACAAAAATCCCTCAAAGCAAATATAAAATAGAAAGATTACATTCCAAAAGTTTTAGATACATGGAAAGAAGTGACACTGTATGTGTCATTTTATATCCGTTGGTTAAAATTTCCTTAAATAATGGATGTCTGATTTGGTGCATGTGGGAAATCTGAAATGAATGCGACTTTCGTTCAATAGCTATGGTGCCTACATACATAGACACTAACACAGAATGAAAAGCTCCTTCCCTCCACTTGGAACCGCACCACATTAAAAAATAGCTACCACACTATTGTTGGTTTTCTTCTAACATGACGTTCATAGTGACGATTCTTAAGAGTAAACAATGGAGCTAGGTTATTAACAATTGCAGCAATAAAACAAGCTACGGACTTGGCTTCTCATCTCCATATCGCAATTCATTCCACATTGTCATCATTGTCTGGAGCTCTAGTAGGCGTTGACTACCAGCCCGTGCGAGAACTGGCCTGGAACTGGGAGGCGTGAATCGAAACTTCTATCCCAATTGGCCTTATTTGAAAAGACGATCATTTTTACTCTGTTCAAGCTTATTTCGAAGTTGTTTCTTGTCAGCTCTGAACGCAGAACGAGTGAAATTTTATACACGTATTTATGCATTTTCACGACATCAAAAGCGAACCTGCCAAGTTTCAATTTCCTAACATATATGACTCATTCAGCAGTAGCGTACTTTTCACTATGACTGTATAGAATCATTTTACTGTTTGGAAAATGTTCAGTTTAAAACACAAGCGCGTAATAAAATAAAGTTACGGCCAGAAAAGAACGTTAAGCTTAATAGTGTCTTTACTTGGTTAGAAATTACAAGTTCAACATAATGATCGAAGGTCGTACATGGAAAAACGGCCACAAATGCACCTGGCAGTTTTATTGACATGCAACAGCTCTTCGAGCTTTCATATCGTTTCACGTAACTAGGAAACAAGCTCTGAAATTGAATCTATTACAGGCAAAGCGGATTTAAATTTATTTTAAATTTATATTTATATTCATTTGTGTGCCCATTAACATTTTTCTTTCTCTTCATTTCTTTTCCCGTCGCCGCTACTTAAAATTAGTTTGTGATTCTAACTCGGTATACACTAACGTTAGTTATTATTTTTCATTTTGATGTTCGTTGTGTGTGTGTGTGTGGGGGGGGGGGGTTGGAAATAATTTTGCTTCCGAGAAGAGCCGAGGCGAATTTGAAGCTAAAGAGTCAAGAGTTAAAAGGCACCTTTTCAACTCCTAACTGCAGCACCGTACAATCTTTGAGCAATAAAAAGAAAATAGCGGTAAATTAAAAAAGGAACAACACTGCGTAGCATCGCCGTGATTTTCATAACGAAAACGAGATCGCGTGACCCACATCAGCCTATTGGATTTAATACGGAGAATCTGAAACGTGGATGCTGTGTTTAGAATACGGCCAACACTATCGAAATACTGAACCGGCGCCTGTAATTCTGTTTTGTAGTATTTTGTTTGCAGTAATTGTCAGTAGTAATCACGGCCGTATGGGATCTGCTTAATCTGCTAAATAATCTCCTGGCATTTCTTATAATTTGAACAAAGCTCCCACTAGATTATCTGTTATGCGATCTCTTGATCACAACACAAAACAATGATGTGTAGTAAACGTTTCTTGATGACGTCATCAGTTGAACAATCTGCTACCAGAGCAGGGGGTGGGGGTCTATTCCGAACTGTTTGCATGTTGCTTTGCCATTGGTTGTTGATTTTGCTGCCTCCGCTGACGTCACAATGCAGCTGAACTGCTTACACACACGCGTACAAGTCAAACCGGAAAGGTCCCAGACTTCAAGCTTCCAGTGACGTCACTTAATGAGTTGGTGAATGACCAACCTTGCTATATACTATCGTTCCATCGATCTTAGACTAGAGGTTTTGTTTCAACCTGGCTTTTATTGAAGCAGAGGATTCCAGCTCGCCAGAAAGACTTGAGAGCCTCCTTCTCAACAGCTGCAGCTTGTCTCACACTCACATATTACGGCATACAAGTCGAGTGGGTTTCGATTTTTGATCGAGTTTCGATGGGATACTGAGGAACTGTGCGAAAACTCGACTTGAAGTACTACCTCTACACCAGTAACCATAACGCCGCATTATTATGTATAATTTTATCTGGAGCCAGTAACTGGACTAGCTAAAAGGCACACCAGATAGATAGACATGGAGATACAAAGAAGGCTATCTTTTACTGAAGCCAATGCTGTGAGACCGGAATTTCTTAGGCCTGAAATGCACAATTGTTTTTATTTGTTGGCAGATGTTGCAATTTTGAGCAAGTGGATGTTTTCTATTCCAATTTAGAACCGTAATACATGTTTTGCAGAATAACGCGGATTGCACAAAACATATAGTTTTTTTAGGCCTACACGCTCTCACAGCATTAGCTTGGCTAAAGGCGCCGTTCTTTTGTACCTGCATGTTTATCTATAGTGCCCCTTGCCGTTAGCTCACGCCCAACGACATCCTTAGCCATTATAAGGCTTATTACTTTTGCTCTATATACAATAACGACACTAGGTCAAATAAATACAACTTGGTAAATTTTTGAAAGCATTTTGAGGAATCCACGCCTAAACTCCCGTATACTTGAATCAAACCAAGGACCTTGGATTATACGTAGCTTCGTATAGGGTTGGTCCACTTGGTATTAAGCTTTACCGCGAAAAACCGTGCGAGATTTGGGAGCTGCATTGGCATAGCTCAAACGCGACTGACGTCATGATTCTTTTATGATTCTTGCATCTCATTGGGTGTTGATTTTGCTGATGAACAGACACAAAATTGGGCTGACTAACGAATGAATAATCATCAAACGTAAGCTGGACCGCTCTAAAAACCACAACGTTTGTTACAACGTGCCATCAGACGAAGAGCACTGTTACAAGCGATCATCGTAAAAGCACGCCATTGTTTTGGTTTGGAAGTAATGACGTCACCAACTCTCGTTTTGGGTAATCTAGTAATAATTTGTCGTTTTGTTTTCATAATGTGTACTTGACGTTCAGTAAAGATTGTGCGATCAGATATTTCATAATTATTCATTATGTTTTTAAAAACTACTGCTCGTTGAAACAAACCTTTTTGTTGGTTTCGAAAAACCAAGCTTCGTCTGCTTCGAGGATTGGTTTGGGAGCAAAGACGTCACCAACTAAATCTCGTTCGTGTATAATTTACCACAGGAAATAGCTGTGACGCGTTCAACTAAGTGAACCGACCCGGTAAAACCAGAGGGTCGCAACCGTACTAGAACCTTCGCAATTTGCATTCCACGCCAGTAACGCCAACATGGCGCCAGCTAACTTTCGGTTCTCGTCTGAATGAGATTCGCGAGAGGCTAATTATACAATCTATTTTATTTACAAAATAATTATAACGTCCTATGAAGATCATAACTGCAATTTCAGATCAAAACAACAATTTTAAAAACAAACAACATGACGACACACCTTGCACACCGTTTTCACCTCTGCTCTCGCCTGGATGAGATTCGTGAGATACACATCCCATAATTCATCATTTATGTCGTTAAATCTCTCCTGTGGTGTAGAACGAAGGCAACGGATACATTGGGCACGTTGCCACAAAGGTGAAAATGCTTCGTATCTTAGAAACGATGCAAACATCAATTTATAAAATCGAAAAGCTATTGGAAAATTAGTTCAAACTTTTATCTGTGCTAGGATAAATCTTGTAAACTGTCACTGTTGAACTGTAGCTGTGCGTGTTTTACCCCACTTGTCGGATTAATTTCGTCAACATTTTTTAATAACTGCGACTGAATTTGCACACCATGTTCAATTTTAATGGCGGCTGCCATCCCATAGTCTCAAAGCGGAAGTATCACATCAGGCTATACACTTTAAATCGTGAATCTGCTGGTCTCATGTCTAAACTAATTTTTGTGTTCATTACCGCATATCTAAATCAATTTGTGCCCTAAAAATTTTTGATTAGGTCTAAATTTACTAGGCCTACTAAGAAAAAATAGTTTAAAAATGCATACGAGCTCCGACCATTACGCGATTGAAGTGCTCGAGCTTAGGTGAAGACACTATGTTTGTTTATCAGTGCAAACCCAAAATCATCGTTCATGTGGCTGCATGGGCCTTAGTACTGACTTTGCACAAAAGTAGTTCAAAATTTAAGGTAATCTTTGTTTTTCACTGTAAAAATATGCCTTAACTTGTCACTATTCATCAAGTGGAAATTCCCATCCACAATATTTTCATGATTGCTTTTATGTGTATAGACTAGTCCTATAGTTTTATTTTTATTTCCATGTTTTGAGTTTATTAACTTTGGTGCTCTTTTTAACGTTAATTTATTTGTTGTCCACATACGGGCCTAAGGTCTTTTGGGGTGTGGGCGCATACTGCATTGTTGTACTGTTGTTTGCTGTAGAATAAATTTACTCACTAAAAACATAATCTGATAATCCTCTACTGCATACATCAATGTTATGATGAACTCGACTCAACTTTCATGCTGACTATCTCCAGTCAGGGGTATCCGCATCCCAATTTCCGCCATTTTGTTCAGCCGCCCACACTTTTGGCCCGGCCTATGGCCAACGTATTTCGAGGGCCGTCGTCGGCGTACGTCACTCGTTGCGGTTGCTAGGGGAAACGGTGCGGACGTGTGTGACCAAGTGGAAGGAAAGGAAAAGACGTCTGATGGAATGGTTTTCCCTCCCCCTCCTACTCTCCATCCAGATGGGGCAAGTAATTAAGTTCAACTCACTTTCGTCAGTTTGAGGTGCCGACAGGATTGCGCTATGGCGCTTCTTCACTTCTTCCACGTTAACTTGGATTGTGTCGACATTTTCTCGTATCTCTTCCACCTGTAATAAATAAAGACACAGTGACGTTAATTTTGCCGTCAACTCCGTGTGGGGAATCTGCAGTAACTGCTAAAGTGGCACTCGAATCAAAGGTCTCACACTCGTTTTTATTAAGTTATTATTATTTTATTTTTCCCCTCTTCTTTCTAAAACTTAACATCTGGGAGCCTTACATGTCATCATTAAGCAAGCTAATGCTCGTACCAGGGCCGCGAGGCAGACGGAGCAAGTGATAAATGCTCCCCCCCCCCCCTCCAAGAAAGCCTGAAGAGGAGCGTCAAGAGCTCACCAAGTTCAAGTTTTCGTTTTCGTTTAAAATAGCGGTGGGGCGTAATACGTGTCGTATTCGTTTTAGTTTTAAATTGGGCTATGTTCTTTCGTCGTGGTGTGGGCAAAATTGCGGTGGGGGGAAGGTTTGGCTGCAGTGGAGGTGGGTAAAGATTGCAGTGGGGGCGTGAAAATTGCATGTGGTACCAACTGTGGTCGCCACTGGAAAGCTATAGTGCCAGTAACAAGGCCAGGGAAGATGGAGATTTATAATGCTAGCACGGAGTGGCACTGGTACGTCATGGTGCCACGTAATAGGGAAAATAAAACAATGGAAGTCCTGGATGTCCTAGGATGACCTACAGATGCGCAGTAAAATACAAATGGCCTTGGATTGGTTAAAAGTATTAAAATTAACGGGTTGCGGTGAGGGAAAAGGGTGCCCTAAAACATCATACCCATTCAGCCCGCCGTGCGTGGCACGGGCTCCAGCTAGTACACGATAATTACCCTGCTTACACTACGTTGGTCTATTAGGGTGTGGATGATATTGCACAGTGTTTAGTTTATTACGTTGTTACGTTTGCACATTGCTTATTACGCATCCCAGGGAATGGTCATTTTACATAATTTTTGGCGCCCGAGGTTTCTTTCAATCAACTACAGGCAGGTGGAGGAGCCTTCCTACTGTGTTTGGACCAATCAGATGACTCCTAACTAACGTAAGGCGAGCTTCGCCAATTACAGCTCCTCTTGTTTTTCTAGTTTTGCTGCGCCTCTATGGTACCTATACTTGCTATTCGCTGACCGTCAACGTCACACGTCACGTGAAGTCGCGAAAGTGAAATTACACGTCAATAGTTTTGGAATCGAGTTGGTTGACCAATATGATGGCCAATATGAATACAGAAGTATTTGAGAGAGTATGCTAGCCATCGTTTGGTCACTGTTATTGCTGGGTGATCAAGTGTGTTGCTGAGCAGAGTAGATAATAGGTAACGCCGTTTCATGTAAAACGTGGGGTAAAAATAGTACCCGTTTTTATCAATGGCACCAGAGGGCGTAAATCGTAATATGTCTGTTGCTCCAAAACAGCAACGTCACCAAACAAGCGAACCTATCAGAGCCGCCGGGAAAATTGAAATAAAAAAATGGCAACCTCGATGGCGTAATTCAACCACGGTAATAGCGACAAACCTTTAAAAATTGACGAAGTATTCGTACGTGGGATGTGTGTGAAGTTGAAGGACTCATTCTGTGTTAGATTCAAACCGTTTTTAGTTCGTTACAAGAAATTTGAACCACAGATGAAGTTTCAACCCAACTGGCCAATTTCTCGTAACCCAAAACCACGCTTTATACTTAGCTCCACTCGTAGTTTCAACTCAGTCGGAAAACTGAACGCTTGATTAAAGAAAAGAAATCTTAGTCAGCCAGTTCAGATCTAGCTTAAAATTAATTTAACCTCCTAATATGACCTGCCATTTTTTGAAGGGATGTATTAAGTATTCTTCTCGTTTTCAGTTTGTTTCAGTGATGCTAACTAGTTTCATCGCCATGCGACGCTCAGAAACATAACCTTGTGCAGTGATTCATTGCCATTGACGATGGCACCCTCTGGTGGTGTTCGTTAAAAGCAGGTACTAATTACGTTTGACAGCGTTTGAGTGGCATCACCTACACACTCTACCAAGGTGTCCTCACATGTTATAAGGCTTGGCAATAGAAATTCGAATCGTCCTCTTAGCCTCCGATTCTGCCACCAGTGGTGCTGTGAACACGCCGCAAAAAGAACTGCTCTAGCATGCGAACTGAACTGTGAAAGGTACTCATGACACGTGACACGCAGAATTTAGACTTAAAACACTGCATTGATACTCAATTATTAAAGTTAAACAACAATGGCTCCATGCTATGTACCTCTTTGTCCATTCGATGTCAAAACAAAAACTCCGGAGGTTTAATTTCATGAATTTCAAACAGACGAAGAACCAATGTATATATACGTGCGTGTTGTACTGCACATTGCGCTACGGCATTTTCTATTCTCATTAAAAACGTATTAAGCGATCCGTTGGTGTGCCAATAAATCGTCCGAAGACTTCAAGGATAGTCACCGTTACCGTAAAATAATATTCGTTTAGTGCTGCAACACCGGGAAATCTAACAATGAGAAGATTACTACGTTCTTGTGCGTCCCGCTAACACTAATCAATGCTGTGATGTGGCGTACTTCGTTGTTCGTGCTTTCAGCACACCTCGCGGCAGTTTTTGACGATCATGGACGACGCGGCTTGCATGCTTCGTAAACCCGAGCGTTAAGCCTTTCTACATATAAGGAAGCTGTGACTGAACCCTGGTGGGGACTGTGCAACGACAATCTCCACCATTTGCCAATTACGTTTACATTGTATAAACCTAGCAAATAACCACCATAGATCCTCCATCTTTAGTTTGTGAATTCAGGGGGAAAAAACCACCTCGTGGAGTTGGTGAGCCCAATGCTTCACTGGTATCGTAACAGTGAGGGATCGTAACATTCACCGTTGACTTTGGTGAGCTGGGATGATCGTATTGAGTTTAGGAGTGCGTTCAGAAGTAGAAGCATCGAGGTAGATTCCATCGAGGTTGGATATAATGTCTTTAAAGCCCCAATGGCGAAACCTGGCGACAAGAAGCAGAAGAAATGAACCCTAACGAACGCTTACAACAGCGATGAATGGGAACAGCTGGCATCGATAAATGTTGATTGTACTGGCTCCAGCTGGCCCCAATGCACACTCCCTTTAATTGATCATTTTCCCCATGAAATGGGAGGATTTAAAAAAAAAAAAACACAAAGAAAAATCGTTTACGTCGTAAAATTTTAAAAGAAAACACCGCGCCTGCAGCGGCACTCAAGGGAAGGGAAGGAACGCGGGGCGAGAGCTTCCCCAAGACCTGAAGTTATGAGGAAAATTCATTTATTGCACTTGAAAAATTGCTGAAAATTGGCTTTTAAAAGGTTTTAAGGCAGTAAAATTCAGGAACAAAAAGTTTTATTACGTTGGTTTCGTCCTCCTCCCCCCCCCCCTCGCTCTCAGCCATTGTGCTGTGCGGAGGGCGGGCGCGGACGAAAGCAAAAAAATAAGAGGAAACAACGTAAAAACCTGTTAGTTTGGTTTACAAGGCTTCGAGGGACTTAAGAGCAACCCCCCCCCATCTCCTTAATAGACCCCTTGGTCCATTATCGAACCCCATTTTTAATTAGTTATCCCCCCCTCCCCATCCCGAAAAAAACAACACAAAGCCCTTTGCCATAATTTGTCGTGATGAAGTTCCAATTATTATTGCCAATTCCACATGTTTTGGAACAACGCGATCACGTTTTTTTTTTTTTATCATTTACACAGCAGATCTCCCGCGTGGTGGTAGAGCAATCCAGTAGCTCTCATGAGTCACTGTTGGATTCGTTCGCCTGCTTCATATACAGGGACTGCTGTGTCAATGAAAATATTGAAAATGAACTAATGTATTATAGCACTTCTTGCTCGGCCGAGTAACTGATATTTAGAATTGAATTGTATGTCTAGTACAGACTGTTGTTTCAAATGAATTTGGCGTGGGATTCACGTAACATTTTAACGTTGGTGGTAGCAAGGTTGGTTAATAACTGGCGGTTGGTTAATATAGCAGTGTGACTATGCTTCTCATGCAGAGTGAAGAAATTAATAGGGATTGCAAGGTATGCCTGCTTAAAACGAACTGATCTCCCTGCATAGGTCTTGTTGCATACAGTGGCGTAACTATGACAACAGGGGCCCGTTAACCAACAATTCGGGGGGGGGGGGCACTCAAAAAACGGCAATTATGAAGAACTGCATCCAGGAAATTTGTTTGTGTGAGGCAGCAAAAAATCACCTAAGGGGACTAAGGAATATTCCTATAAATCGTGAAATTCTCCTATATTTCCTATATTTTTCTATTCCGAATTGAAATATTGCCGTGATTGCAGTGTGTTTCCTTGCTGCACTAGTTATTTAGGAACAACATCGACCGTCTTCCTTCCGTGGCGCTGCAGCATTGTACGAAAATAGAAGGCGAATTGGTCGAGCAGCCAAACACGGACAAATAATGCATGTACCTGTGTATGTGCATCAAAAGTGTGTTTTATTTTTCTTTTGTATTGGACAGGACAACACAAAATTGAACAGCCCCGATTGCCCACTGCATCCAGGTTAATAATTCCTATAAACCTCCTATAGATTTTGTTTGATTTTCCTGTAAAGCTTCTATTTTTTAACAAAAAAATCCTACATTTCCAATTTTTTGTCCATTGAAGTTTGCTGGGAGACCTGAATTTGGGAGCATCATTGAAAGAATCCAAACATGCATACTTCATTGAAACTTAACTTTTTTATACGCACATTTTAAGCCCAACCACAAGTCCGTGAGACCTCTGTGAGCCGAGCTATTATATCGATTTCCAAGAGCAAATCCTCAACCTGGGAAAAATTGTGTTCGAATCACAGAAAATGCGAGAGATTTGTTTTTATATTTACAGTAAATTCTTTAATTAATTAAAATTAATTTTAGTTAATTAATTAAATCAAGGAGCACACAGTTCCTGTTGCTCCAGTTCTTGCACTATTTGTCGAAATTCAGCTCAAAACTCTCACTGTTATTTTCCAGTTTGTTTTAAGTTTTTGTGAGAAACACTCAGCTGCTACTCACACTTTTGATCAAATGAGCAAAATGCTGGATTGGCCCTCATTTCAACAGCATTTTATTCTTTCACGTTAACCCTCAAATCGAGCGTCACACATCGGAAACACGTTCTTACCATATAAGAAAAAAAATACTAAAATGCAATCAGTATCTACAAAACCGAGATTCGATTCACTTTTTAGAATCGTTCCAGGGCTCATCTCGATTATTAAAATACAAGAAATTCTGCTTCGTGTCTACTTTCAAGGTTTTGTTTTGTTTTAATTTGGTAACTGTCGTGGAACAGAGAAAGCCACAGCTGTGCTTGAAACATATACGAAAAAGACCTTTAAAAAAAATTCAAATCAATTTTTCCGTCAGATTTGAAGTTTGTATTGATCTTTTAAAATAGCTCACAACTGTTTCTTGTTCTCGTTGGTTGTAACTTTGGCTTTAGGATGGAAAAGCACACACCGACTAATCCGTCTGGTAAGAAATAGTTGGGCTTGTATTAAACCTTGGGCATGACATGAATGAAAGTATGGGCCCAGCACCAGACCAAGATATTGAAACTACACAGCACAGGAATAATTTTATGCTTCTTCCAAAGTTTTGTTTTAGCGTGTTCTAGCATTGCACTATTTTTTTCCATGTGGGTGGTGGTTGGAGGTCCTTTAGTCCACAGGGCCTGTTGCCTTTGTCAACCGAAGAAACACAGTAATGCCATTGGTTTCATAGTTCTGTTAGAACGTTGCTACAACCTTTGTAGAACAAACCATGGACTTCCAGTTGCGATCAATACAACCCTTCCATAAAGGAAATCAAAGTCTTTTATTACCCTCCGGTTTTATTTCTTCCTATGGTTTTTTATTTTTATACTTTCTTTCAAAATCGGTATAAAGAAGTGTGCTTTAAATAAGCAAGCACGATGGGCCAGAAAATTTTCATTTTTTGTTTTGTTTTGTTCTTTGGTCCTCTTTTTGTTCTGCACGGTCCGTCGACATTTGGTGAACCAACGAAATGTTAACAAGATCAATTTTCTTGTCAGGATACCTCGGAGTTGTCTTCTTTTTCTTCTTCTTCTTCTTTTCGGTTCCCAATTTCTCTTCTTTCCATCGTGTGTCTTTTACATCTTGATCGCCCATATTGATCCTTTTCAGCACCCCCCCCCCTCCGGTCGCCCAGCTTAAAGTGGATCAGGGGCCAAACACGGGGGCAGGGGGCGTGAAGGGCCCCAATTTGCGTGTTCCCCCCCCCCCCCCCCCACACCTCCTGAACAACACACAAGCAGAGTTAAAGCTGTCTGCGTCCAAAGCCTCCGCTCAAGACCCTAAGCTGACATGACACACGCATTTTGCGGCCTTAAGCCAATGTC
>JAHWFP010038229.1:0-27041 GCA_023313725.1 Lithobius niger
CGTTTTTGGGCGTGGAGTAGGGAAGATTTCTTTGGTGGGTGGGGGGGGAGGGAGAAGGAACGGATAAAATGAGGTAATTACACAGCAGGGATTTCATGATGACAGTGAAAGTAATTTTTTTTTACGCAAACGAGTTTGATGCAGCTCCTCAAAAATAATTTTTACCAACCTACCTAGCATGTCCTTTGTAACTTTACACAAAAATATACTCGAGGTATCTCAACAGAAACAAACGAGAAAAACACCATAGAAGCTGGAATAGTTTTTTGCAATATTATTAGCGTTGCATCATTCGCAGAATGCATTTGCAATGAATTTGCATTTGAATGCATTTGTTTACGTTTTCACTATCAATGCGTGAGCCAAGGCAAACTGGGATTGAAGCTGTGTTAGCTGCTACTACCTCCATTAGCCTTGGCGCTGATTCATTCTTGACATCACATGTCTTCCAGCCGGCGGATATTACGACAGAGTATCAATCCGCACGTTCGGCTCGCGGGCCTATATTGTTACGCTATTTTACGTGTGAGAAGAAGCGCTACCGTACCTTTAAAGGAAAACTAAAGCACTCATGAACCAGTACAAAAAAAAAGTTGACAGTAAGCTCCCTCTTGCATCTCAAATGCGTAAATTTCTTCTTCTCTTCATGCCATATGCGTAAATTGGACGAATTTGGTGTATTTTTAAAATTGTGCGTGCATAGTTGGGCACAATTTTTTCTCCAGACTCAACCTGTTTTTATTTTTATTTAATATCGCAAAGTTCCATCCTTGGATATGACATAAGCTCCAATCCATTGTTGTTTGTTGCCAGGTCGAAAGCCTGTAGCATATACACGTTGGTCAAGTATAAGCGAATTTTGTGGATTATTGAGAGTAGGTCTTAATTATCACAAATGAGCATTTCAACCTTATCATTTGCATGAGTGCCTTGGAGTTCTTATCATTGTACAACCCTCTGAACGCCTTAACACAGTGGCTCCAAACTCTGCTTTCCCTCTTGTCTGGCTAGCGGAAAACTGTGATTTTCTGTTAGATGCTGGGCCATGTTGCGATAGTAGGGAATGAGCACGCTGATGCTGCAGCAAAAGGGACCTTTTCTGGTTCCCTCGATAGGGATCTTGCCTTGTTCCATTGAACACATATCTAGCTCTACCATCTGATATTGCTTGCTGCTTTGCAATCCTTGTGGGACTAATAAGCTGAAAATAAGTTGCAGGCTATTAACAGCAATGTCCGGGAATGGCACTTGGCTCGTTGCTGTAGTCACTGGAAAGACACGTTGTTAACTGGTTTGCGTATTGATCACAACGACCTTACTCATTGCTTCCTTTTGTGGATGCTATTCCTCCTGAAGGTCATTGGTGTCAATGACCACTATCGGTTCGTCACTTGCTTGTTGATAAAGTTGACTTCCTCGGATCAAAATGGACTGTTGAGTGCCAGCTGAAAACTGGATGATGCCAGCTCTACCAGTGCAGAAGCTGACAACGAAGGATTTGCAGCAAAACACAACATGATCATCAAGAAGACCTCTCCTAAAGGTAGTTCTAGGTTCTTTATACCCGCTTCCCACCCACTGGGGTTCTTTGAAGACTACGACAAAATTATTTACGGAGCCAAACAACACTTACTTCGTTGCAAACAGAGCAAACACCAATGCCCTGTTCAGAGCCGCGGCAGCCACCGAAGCTACAGTGGACCTTACTCGCGTCAGCTGGCTCGTGCCCCACGTTGTTCCTTCCGACGAGCAAAAACTGCGACTGTAATGCTAATAGAGCGAGGGAACAAAGTTAAACCGTGATTTTGACACTGGCACTATGGGGGGGGGATTGAGGCTTAATGGCGGGTCGACAACTGGGTCATTAGCGCCAACCTCAGTCACAGTGCAGTGGTCCGGGTTGCCACTGCACCACACAATGACAGCACCCAGATGCCAACCACGACTGCACACACTAGGAGACTCACCATGACCTGGGCCATCAAAAAAAAACAGAGGGGTAATTCTCGCATTCTTGACCGCATGAACAAATGATACTCAAAAGGATACTGCCGTGTTTGATCACTGAAGTTTGACCGACTGCCACGTTACTCTGAATGGGAAACGGTACCCTTACTTGGGCCTCGGCATCAACCATGGAATGGGGAACTATACCAATCTGTACAGATGTTTATGAATTTCAGAAAAGCAAATTGTAACAACAACGACATGATTGTGGACCCAGTTCATTTCAAAGCCGCTTATCTACTCGTGGTCATCGACTGCACAAAGCAAAGCGAGCGATTACGGACAGAAGTCGTGAACATACAAGTCAAGATGCACTTCGGTTTTGGTGGTTGCTGTTAATACCAGATGCCATGACCTCGTGATCTGGGATCAAATGGTGAATATGAAATTGGATAAGGGTAAGATCAAAACTGTATATTAAACAAAATAGCTATGTACGTCAAAAAGAAACTTGGAAAGGTAGGAAGAAAAGAGTAGAAGGATTCTTACCAGCCCTAATTCCAATAATCGCAGGCATTGACAGAAGTGCCGGTGCCGTGGCTAGTGGAGGTGTGGCTATTACACCAGCAATTAATCAGGCCAAACAAAGTGCCAAGTTACTGGAATAGTTTAAACGTCACAATCTCAAAATTGAAGGTAAGGGTTTGAGGCCTAAAAAAATGCGAGGTCAATTAGTCGCAAAAGGCCGTCCCAAAAAAAGGGGGCAAAGGACTCTTCTTGAAGCCACAAAAGGTGTGATACCCCTTCATCATCTGTTAAATTCAACCGGCATTGCTACCCCCTCATCGAGTAGGTTACGATTCAATGTTATAGGGGAAGAGTTAGAAGGATGCGCTTCCAAAGACCGTTTAGATAGATGAAAAATGTGGCATCGTGAATCTAGAAGAACATAACGCTGGAAAAGGAACTCATTGGGTATGCTATTCGACCCTCGATGGTAAGTCCTACTAGTTTGACAGTTACAGGGATTTGCTGCCACCAATTTCCTTGATGAGATATTTGCCGTTGGGTTTAGAATACAATGTGGACAAAGTTCAAGACTTTAATCAAATCTATTGCTGACATTTGTGTCTGTTTTATCCTTTGGCAGTCTCCGAGGCAGTCTAGTATCGCCGCATTTTGGAGCTAATGAAATTAAATTTTTTTTATTCCGTATAGTCCACGCAGAAATCAATTTGGAAATGGACGTCCACTTTCGAAAATACGTCGTTGTTATGGATGTTGATAATTTAATTCTTTTCACTGAATTGAATCAGCAAGTGAACGATCATTGTAGTAAGTTACCCCGCCAATTTTGAAAGTAGATACACATCATTCCTCATTGTGCACCATACGTCGATCGCCGAGGTCTCGTAGAAGCTGTAAAACACGATTTTGTGGAAAATAGCTGGGATAATAAGAACATGTATTTCTATAGGAATACTCTCCTAGGAGGTTCTTGGGTTCATCAGCCCATTACCATGAAAAGAAATGATATCGTAGCAGGAGTTTTGAACGAATCGTTTTGTGGCCGCGTCCGTTGGGTCGATGGGATAAGCAACATCATCTAAACTGGCCGGTGGCGATGCTCACCAAAACGAAATTGTCGATATTCTCTTCGAATTGGAAGAACAAAATGTTGTCAGTTCCAGAAAAAATATGTCTATCCATCGCAACATATTTGGCAGTGAATAAACAAAATACCAGACGTGGACACGCTAGTTACAGAGCTTCACAAACCGGCACGTCGAAATTTTCCAAGACGGATCGTCAATGTTTTAAGCCTGATCGATCTTTGGGATGCTGTTAAAAAAACGGGCAAAAATGTTCTGCTTACAGTCATCAACGTCAAATCAAAATACGCTTGGGCCGTGCCGATCAAGCCAAAGTTGGGTCCAGACATTACCGCTGCTTTCGACTCAATTTTGAGGTACAATACAGCTTCCAAGCATCTTAGGAGTCGGTCGAGGAAAAGAATTTTACAACGCGAACTTTCTTGAATTGATGGAGAAACAGAAAATAAAACTCTGTTCTACGTATTCGGGCATGAAAGCGGCCGTGGTAGAATGCTTCAACAGATCGCTGAAGGAGTTGATGTGGAAAAATGTTACGGGTGAGAGAACCATCAGTGGGTAGACATTTTGAAGAAAATACTTACGCAATACAATAGCAGATACCATCGAAATATCAAGATGAAGCCATCCGATGTCACGATTGACAATCAAGGTGATCTTCGACGCATCGGGTCCAAGAACCCCTTGAAGGTGCCCAAGTATAAAGTTAAGGATCTCGTCTGAGCATCGAAAATAAAGGGCAAATTCGATAAAGGTTACGAACAGACTTGGACCAATGAAAAATTTACAATTAAAAAGTATTGAAACCTGACTCAGTCACTTATATACTAAACAAACACGACGGCAACCCCGTTTGAAGGGCTTTTTACAAATATATACTACAAAAAAACCCACGATCCCAATTTATTCCTGGTAGAAAAAAGTTATAAAGAAGGGTAAAGATGGAAGATTTCTCGTAAAGTGGAAAGGTTATGACAAAAAATAAATTAGTTGGGAAGACAAAGTAACTAGTGTGTTGTAAAAAAAGATGTTTTCTTTGTCCTTGTTGCTGCTTATTTTCGTCCTTACCACTGAAAAGTTCAGCTTTGAAAAGTAGATCAGTGAAAGTAGGGTGGCAGGCACTTTGCCAAATCATGTATTTTCTACCAAAATCCGTGCAATTTCTACCAAAATCCTTGTATTTTCTACCACAAAAAAGGGGTAATCTTTTTGGGGGGTGGCATAACATATGATATAAGGAAGGGTCAATGGAGCTTTCATTTGTGGGTTTCAAGGGGGGTTTAAGGGTAAGGGGGAAAATCATTTTGCTCTAAAGTCAACGGTTCAGTAGATACCACGGTTTAAAAAAAGTTGGAGGTTGAAAAGCTCGTTGTCGGATGGTTCATCGTCAGGTGACTCATAGTTGGGTGGTCCCGTCATCCAGGGTTCGTCGTCGAATGTTTTGTCATTGGGTGACTCGTCGTCGGATGTTCCCATCCTCCAAGGTTCGTTGTTGAATGTTTTGTCGTCTGTTTCGTTGACGGATGGCTCATCATCCACAAGTTTGTCGTCAGATGTTTCATCATTGGATGTTCGTCGATGGACGGTTCGTCGTCGGGTGAATCATCATCGGGTGACTCATCGTCAGATGGTTCGTCATCGGAAGATTCTTCATCACAAGATTCGTCGTCGGAAAATTCACGATGTTGGATGGTTCATCGTGGGTTGAGTCGGATGGTTCGTCGTCAGACACTTCCCAAGCGAGAAGGCACTTTTACACCCCATCCAGATGAATGAAATTCAACGTGTGTAAAGCAGGAAGCGTGTTTTGCTGACCAGACTGACTCTTGACTCTTGACACACTCAGCAGTAAAAGTAATTTTTACACCCACCCAGGTAGATGAAAGCGCACAATTTTCCTTCTAAAGCCATTCGGCAGTAAAAATTGTGTACCATATTGTGTCAAAATACGTTCTCCCACCCTCATCCAATCAAAATTGATCAAAGGTTCGAGTTCGTGTGGGGGGGGGAGGGGAAAGACTTTACCCTCTTTCACATCGACAAAATTTGATTGCCCACCCTCGTCCAGATCGATGATTTTCAGAGCTTTGAGTCCTGAGGGCCTGTGGGGTGAGGGTCCTATGGGTGGGGTCCCATGGAGTAAGGGGTGCGGACCATGGGGCGAGGCTGGGTGGAGTAACCGTGACTTTTGACCTTTGGACCTGTGACCTTGACTTGACCTTTTACCTTGACCTTGACCCGGTTTGACATTTGACCCCAAATGTCCGTCCACTTGGGCGAAAGTAGCATTTCCCCTACTATTATGTTAGACTGAAAGTTGCTAATAGTGAGGATCAAGCCTTTCGATGAATGAGTGAACTGAGCTAAACTACTTTGATGTCATTGGTGAAAATGTGAAGCTTTTCAAAACGCATCGAACTTCCTTTTTTTTTAAATAAACCCATTTTCGTCAGAATCATAGTCCTCGGCATAAATAAATTAGAAATGTTTGACTTTCGTTATGATTATATGGAGAACGCATGGTACAAACTGTTGATTGCTCGGCATCATAAAGATAGCTTTTCTATTAATTGAAAACAGATAATGTTTATGCCAATGTGGCTCGTTTTTTGACAGAAGTACCTACCCTCTAGAACACCCATTATATTGTCTCGATAACATATTTTCAGAATATATACAAATTCTTCACAAATTTGTATTTTAAAACTTATTTCACCAGGAATTGCTGCTTCATTAGGAAGAGATTCACTCTGTTTGGGTTTTGCTCTGACTGGTCTTAACTTTTAAGTTTTATTGTATTTTACCATGGTACCATGCTCTGGTTACCATGCTTTTGCTCTACATAATAGAAAACCATTTAAGTGTCGTTTGTTTGCCTTAATCTTTGCTAATATAATTCCTTTTGCTTGACAATGAGATGAACAATCCCGTAATGTCGCATCCCACTGTATATATGCACACTTGCTGGATTTTGCACCATGATCAACAATAAAGCTCAACATATCGTTTTTGTAATTTAAAATTGTACAAACTTAACTGGTCTCAAGAATAAATTGTATTGTTTCGTTTGTAGTGATTTGTAAAGAAAGTCGTCAAAGGGTATTGTCCTCAATGTGATGTTTCCCTGGATGTTTCTTAGTTGCATGTAACCGCCTGCTTGCATGCCTACACTGTGCCTGCGCGGCGCAGCCTTCCTGTATAAAAGCGAGAGCGGGAACACTTTCATCATTTATTTTCCTACCAATGTGCCAGGCAGTGACTCGAGAGGGTAGGCAGGGAGGAAAATGGTTAAGTATATTTTCGGCAAAAGAAACCATTTTTAGCCGGCCGGGCTGGGGGCCGGCAAAATGGACTTTCTTATTACCGAAACATCTTAACCTGTTAATTTTGCATTAACAGGAGACCTCGTCAAAGACAGGTGACCGGCATCGCCTTGACAGACGCCCTGGGATGCAAGCAGGCTGTCCCCCAATAAAAATTTACCAAAATTTCGCACTTTATTCAGAACAGGATAAAAACAGGAATTTGTTCTCTTTTGTGGTCTTTAGTGGCACTGAAAAGGACCGTTGTTCTATTGAAGGGTGGGTCTTGCTTCCTTCAGTGGATGGCTTGCTTCCTTCATGGATTGGCTTGGTTCCATCATGGATTGCTTGCTTCTACTTCGTTCTGAGTGCTTAAGGGGCGCTTGACCACTGTTCTGGCTGCAACGATTGGTCCCAGTCGGCGTAGTCCTCTTTTTCTCTTGACATGTCTCTCAGGTAGTGAGACGTGAAGGTTGTCGGTCGACGCCAGGATGCTGCTGTTAGGATATCATCAATTGGGGTGGCGTTGTGGTGGGCCCATGATGTGGAGACTGCTCTGACTTCGTGTGCAGTCACTCTCATGCTTTTGCTCGTGCTTTCCTTGTCATAGGCTGATTCGTTCGTCTTTTTGATTCAGCAGGAAATCATTGCGGCGGTGGCTTCACTGGATTGGGAGTCAATTGAGGGGAAGAGTTGGATTTTTCCTTTGCGAATTTCATCGTGTTAGGTTCGGGCTAGGTAGAAGCATAGTGAACGGACTGGGCATAAGAGGGGATCAGGTTCCTTTCCCATGTTCTGGATAACGCCGGGAAAGTTATTGGGTTTGATGTTTCTGATGGTTTTTGAGTTTTTGCCCGAAAATTTGCTCTTGGTGCAGGGTTACTGAGGAGAAAGTTGGACTGAAGATGCAAAAGGCGGAATCGGCAGATAGGGCTTGAATCTCGGTGCAGCGTAAGCTTGCTGCTAAAGTAACGAGGAAAAGTTTTCCGGGTCAGCAAGTGAAGGGAGCTGTCTTGCATCGGCTCGTAAGGTTCTTCGAGCGAGAGGTCCCAGTCTGTTGCTGTTCTTCACGTTGTTGGTCTCTCGTCTTCGAAAGAGCGGAGTAAAGAAGAGATGCGGTAGTCACCTAGGAGTTTTGTTTTCTCTGCTGCTTTGAAGACATGAGTTTAGTGCCGAGCGGTAGACGAGAATTGTGGAGCCTTTGAGTTTGTTTTTGTTGAACAGATCACTAACAAATTTTAGGAGGACTGGAAGAGGGGGGTCGATTGGATTAATTTTGCTTGTGATACACCAATGAATCCATCTGGTCCAGTGGTAGTTATACATTCGGTTTGTTGAGTCCCTGGTTGCCTTAGAGGCAATGCGTTCGGCCTCTTCTCGATGAACTCCAGCCTTTTTGAGGAGTTTGATGATAGTAGCAAACTCGTGTAAGTTTTGGTTGGCTACGTTTGGGTGGAGCTTTGATCCTTTCTGCTGTGATAGAAGATCGAGAAGAAGGGGTAGACTTCTTGGCGTGTCGACTATCAGGTTTAGAAGGTGGGGGAACCATGGTGCTGACGGTCATCGTGGTGCGATTAGGAGAAAGAGGCTTTAGCTTTCTTCCATTTTCTGAAGGACTTGTGGTAGCAGCTTGAAAGGGGGAATAGGTAGGCGTAAAGGTTGTGCCAAGGATACGTTAGGGCATCGTCTGCCATTGTCTCTTTGTTCGGAATCGGGCTGACATATTGGGGAAGTCTGGCGTTGTTCTTCATCGCGAATAGGTCTAACATCGGTGTGCCCCAGATGTTAAAGAGATATTTGCAGATGGATTTCTTGAGGCACCATTTGCCTGTCAGCAGTTATAGCGTGACAAAGAATCTGCAGTCACATTCATGTTGCCTGGAATGTGTAATGGAAGCAGGGTGATGTTAGAGGGCGAAAAGGTGTCATTGCTTCATTTCCTAAAAGGAGCTTCTGCTCCTTGTTGACGTACTAGTGGATGCGGCAGTTCGGAGTGAATGCGTGTTTGTGCTGGTTTCTTTGGCCGGGTGGGCGGGAGCGTGATGCTTGGTCGGTCCAATATGACTGGGGGTTGCATGGCTTGGTTGTGCGAGCTTTCGTTACTTCAGCTTTGGATGGGGGTGTTCTTTGTTTGCTGCAGTCTTCAGCCGGCTGCGTGGAGGACCAGGTGTGCGGTGGGAGCCCGAGGAGGTACGGCGGGAGCCCGAGGAGGTGCTGCGGTATTGGTCGTCTTTTTTGGCTTTTGGAAAGGATAAAAGGGAGCCTTTCGAGGGGCTTTTGAATTGCTTCCACTGGATGATTGGTGTGATTCGATCTTTCATGGTCCTGGTTAAAGACCGAATAAGTCGGCCGGAACGAGGCTTCGGAAGGGTGTTTCGTTGTTTGTTTTCATTTATTCGGCTTTCGTTTTTTTTTTAGTTGTGAAGGAGTGAGAGGCTTAAGGCAAATTCGGATGGAAGGGAATGAGGGGGAGGAGAGCGAGGCTTAATAACACGTCGACAGCTTGGACATTAGTGCTAACCTCAATCACAGTGCAGTGGTACAGGTTGGTACTGCACCACACATTACAAAGATATTATTCAAACCCCTAATCTTAATCGTGTCATACAACTGTACCTCCTGCAAAAATTGAAAAATACCGGACAGGAAGACATACTTATCGCTCAGTTGACGTGCAATGTCATGCGGAAGATGAAAACGACAACGAACACCATCAAGATGGCGACAATCAACAAGGAAGTGCCGGACCGTAAGTGGTCGTCGACACCAATAACATTCAGGAGGGTCAACCCCCCCCCCCGCAAAAGGAAACAGTAAGTCAGGTGTGACCAATGTGCAAACGAGCCAACACTACCTCCTCACGGCGACTGCGGCGACATGCCGAGTGCCACTCCTCGACATTGCTAATAGCTCGTAATTTATTACCGTCCTGTCTGTCCCACAAGGTTTGCCAAAAAGCGTGTAACCTCAGACGCCGAGTTGGATAGGCGTCTGAGGGAACAAGGCTGAGATCCCTTCCGAGGGGGCCAGAAATGGCCTCTTTCGCTGCATAATCAGCTTTCTCATTTCTACCTATCCCAACATGGCCAGGGATCCAGCAGAAAAGCACGGTTTTCCGCTGGCCAGGCAAGTGGAAAAGCAAATCTTGGACACGTTGTGTCAAGGAGTTCCGAGGATTGTAATTCGCCAAGGACTCCAGGGCACTCATGGATTCGTTCAAGATAATGAAATGCGTGCCCTGAAGGTCAAGCACCCATTCCACTGCCAAACCAAGAGCCAAAAGCTCTGCAGAAAGTTCTGCAGAAAACACAGAATTGCCTGATGGAAGGTGATGGGCAACTGTTACTGCTTTACACACACAAGTACACACCATGCCAACGTCTGACTTCGACCTATCAGTAAACAGCCGCTGATAACCGGTGTACTTAGCACAGTCGCTGGAACTCCTGCAAGTACATTGCTGGTATAGTGGAACCATTTGGGAGGGACGCCAGAGCGAAAATGAAAATGCCACTTCGGACAATAAAAGGGGCCACTGGCATCCCCCAAGCCTCAAGACGCAGGGTATTCCAAAGGCTATTTCTTGATAGGATTGCTGGAGCCTATCGCGGAAATCATCCTTACCCTACCTGTGCCTACCAACTCGCAAGTCTGGCCAAAAAACCATAGTCTGTGATATCGGGGAAGGCACGTTCCTCACCGAGATCTGGCGCACCTTCCTCCATAATTGCTGAGAAGGCATGGAGCATGTGATCGACGAAACATAAGTTGACCATGAAGCACGCCTAGCCTCACGAATGACAAACCTGGCACGGGCACGACAGCGCTTAAAAGCAAGAAAATTGTTAGTTGTTGGGCTAACTGTAAAAGTACGCAACGCTCGCCTGCAGGCCCGAATGGCCTGCCAGCAACCAGGCATCCACCACGGAACAGGAACCCGTCTCGGCTGTGTGGACGTACGCGGGATAGAAGCATGAGCAGCAACGAGGACCACATCAGTGAAATGAGTTGTAAGTTCATCTACATCAGTAAAGTCCTGCACCGTATGCTGGAAAACAGCAGCCTCAGCAAAGGCTGACCACTCAGCTCGTTTAAGCACCCACTGCAGTAGCCAGGAAGTAACTGAACCCCCCTGTGTTGTGGACAACACAATAGGGAGGTGATCGCTCCCGTGCTGATCGGCAGTGACAGCCCAAGTGAAGTGAACTGGGATAGCAAGAGAGCAAAAGGCCAAGTCCACCGCTGACCAATTGCCTGTGGCCAGGTTGATGTGTGTCATGGCTATATCGTTCAAGATACAAATGGATCCCTGCTGCATCCACTCCTCCAGGATTCACCCCTTGTCGTCAGTATTAGGTCCTTTCCACTGAACGTGGTTGCTGTTAAAGTCGCCCTGCAAGAGGAAAGGGGCAGGCAGCTGGCGGATTAGGTCCTCCAGGTCACCAACCCCAAAGACCTAGAAGGTAATGACGGACGCTTCTTCGTTATTTTGCAGGGGGAAGATGATGTTTCCCAATTCAATGGAGGAACGAAAGATTTGGTGGCCATTGTCTTGGTATGTTTTTCGTTTCTCTGCTTGGGGTGATCCAAAAGGGGCCAATTGGTCAGTCGTTGTGGCTGACGAATTTCCGGATATAGGGTGGGGGTCGGTTCTGGAAGGCTACAGGGTGAAAGCCACGTCGTTTTTCCCTTAGTGGTGGAACGAAAGGAACTGATGGTGATCAGTTATGTTTTCCGCCTTTCGGAAAGGGCGAGTTAGGTTCAGTGCTACTGGGGGTGGATTGTGTCATCCGAGAGGGGCGGTTTTCCTTCCAATTCCGGTGCCGGTTGACTTGTCTTGGTTACTTGTCTTTCCAAAAGGCCAAGATTGGGTAGATTTCCGTTTTTCCGAAAGGGTGAGTGAGGCTCTTTCCTTGTCAAGGTAGATAGCCATCCGAGAGAGGCGGCTTGTTTTGGTTTCGATGTAGGTCAGCTTGTTTTGGTTTAAGCCATACCGGTGCCAAAGAAGCTTCCGTCATTCCCTTCTAGGTCTTTGGAATTGGTGACCTGGAGGACCTGGTCCGAAAGGGCCAAGTTAGGGCGGTCTTCACACGAGTTGTGGGATGGTGGAATTATCCCGTGAGTGGGGGGGGGGAAGAGGCCCATCGTTTTGGGTTCCAGAGGCGGGGCGAAAGGATTGTCGGAGATTCGTCACCCTTCGTGGTGGTGTAATTGTTTACAAATTGTTTGCAATTGTTTGCAAATAGTGGTAGATTTTTCAAATGCAGTTATACGCATATAAATACGTTTGAATTACACCCTGTTATTTCCCTATCCTCCTTCTTCTGTTTAGTCCTTTTTACCTTTTTCTAATAGTCTTTAGTTATGGGTGTGTGAATTGAAAGTTGTGAATTTGGTAAGTAAAGAAGTGTTGATGGAAGTAAACTGAAGAAGATATAGATGTTAAATTAAATTAAATTAAGTTATAATAAATTGAATTAATGAGGATGTCTATTTAATGAAAGCGGTGAGATTAAGGAAACGTTACTAGTTTCATCATGGCTGACATTCAGATGCTGCCCCCAGAGCTGAATATATTCCCTTCACGTCATTTATTCTTCAAGTCTTTAGTTTATCCCTTAGTTTAGGCCTATTGCTATTTAGTGGTGAACATCAGAGAAGTGCAGACGATAGAGTTTTTAATAATGTTTGCACTAAGAATTATATGTTCGATTGTAATGAAGAAATTTACATGAACCATATTTTTCACTGTTTACAAAATGTGGAAGTATTTTTGTATTTGCTCGTTGGTAAAAAAAATGGAACATTGATCGATTTCAGTTATGATGAATTGGAAATATCTTTGTACATGGATGTAATTAGAAATAATCTTTACATATGTTGGTAGTGTAATTCAGATTTTTTTCTTCATGTCAATAAAATAAATAAAAAACTGAATGGTTTTGTTTTTGTTTTATTTGAATGGTTCTCTTTTTAAAATTCATACGGGTCGTTGTAGGGTCGTTTATTGTTGCGTATTGGAAATGTTGACCATTGATTTGGGCTATCAGGTATAAATACATCAGTGTCATGACTGTAATACACCTGATAATGGTTACTTCTAACTAATTAGGACCTTGATACATCACTAAATCTTTGACCCTGGAACTGCACTCCTACCATCATCTGCTATTATCATGCAGTCATTTTTAAATTAATCTGCATGAATTCAAAATGGAAACAATAATTAACAGTAAGGGCAGCCACTGAATTATGCAGCCATTGAATGGTGTAATTAGTTTCATTTTCAACATACAGAAAAACGTGTATGGTGTGGCCAGAAGGTGTGATCAGAGTTGAGACTGAGAGTGCAATCTCGATTCGTAAGGCCTTATCAAAAGTGAATATGTACCTTTGCATCTCATAAACAAAATACAAAACCTAAACTGAACTGGGCACGATTCTGACCTGTAAAAACGTATTGCGTACACCTTTATGCTATTGCATAATAATAAAAATGGCTGTGCCATCAGTTTTTTCATCCCCTTTCCCAGTTTTCTACAACAAATTAGCAAATGCTTTAAGTTGAAACTTCTGCAGGAGCTACTCATACTCCCATTCAACTGAGCAACATACTTGATGTTTCGTATACGTTAGGGAGAGTTGAAGTTCTCACTGTAAGATCGTATTCTTTTTTTGTTCAGGTTTACCTACTTTTTGGAGGTTGTAAGTTTTCTGGATAATGATTACAATCTCACAGAGAAAATCAAATACTGGACCTCCCACACGTTCATAAAGCAGCCAGTAAGTTGCTTGGTAGGGAGGTGAGAGTAGTTCAAGCAAAATTTCCGACTGCAAGAAATTTGTTTGGATGGAATGGTCGAGTAGGAAAGGAACAAAAAACAGAGAACAGTGATGGGGCTTAACATGTTGTATACAGTATGCCCTGCTAGCAATGCCGTTGTCCTGTGGGTGAAACAAAAGAGGTTTTTTTGTAAGAAAGTTTTTTTTAAAGGCTCTAGTTTCTCAAGCTTTCGAAGAGTCGATTGCATGGCACCACCACCAGAATAGATAAATATGACTGAATTTGCAAAATGGGAAGAAAAAACGAGCAAGTTCATTTAAATTACATAGTCATACACAATCGCCAAATCTGAACATTTGTACTATGGCATTAGGGAAAATGAACTAGGAAACAATTGTTTCATGACTTTACTACGGTTCGATGTGAGTGTTGACAGATTAACTACTGTGTTTAATTGCTACATTAATTTTCATTTAAAAATTATGGGGATGCAAGACGGCGGAAATTGGTTAGTAAAGTAATTTTTTTTTACTTGTATGTGAGTACACGGTAATCCTTTGCCCTACGAACACGTAATAACTTTCCATCCTCGAAATTTTTCTCCTAAAAGAGCTACGTTACTTTCTAATGGCTGATAAAGTTCCATGGACTGCAGCATATCGTTTTGCGTCAACACTCAACAGCGGGCCTCTTAAAAGCTGGTAGTTTTTTCCTGATTACAATATATACTTAAGACTTTCATTTTTTAAAAAGTATATTAAATAAGGTGTGACTGAACCTGCGCACTTCATTTATGTAAATTACTAAAACAGAAAAGTATTCAGAAATGTGTAATGTTTGGTTTTAAAAGCTAATGAAACTAACTATAACTTTACAAAGTAGCAGTACCAGACAATGCGTCAGTGTAAAATAAACCCGTGAACCTTTGATAACATTAGGTCACATGGCAAATAAAAGTTTGCTTTAATAAACAGTAACCCTATCAGGTGAGCATTTCCTGAAATAATAATTAAGGTACTCACTTCTAGCAGCACACTCTCCATGACCAACGAAAAGCAATACTGAAAATTAAAAAGAGATTTTCAATGAACAGAAATGCTTATATACATTTTTAACTTTCGTCCTAACATTCATCAACAGCTGGAATTGTGTTTCTTGCATTAATACCAATGGCAATTGACAAGGTCTGTTGACAGCCCCTCATGACCAAAAATATTATATAAAACCTCTGCAGGTATGGGAATGGAATAATTTACTTCAACGTTTTATTTCTTCAAGGCAAATGCAACAAAAAAAAGTTTAGAGCTAACTTTCGAATGATGTGACGCAATTAAAACTACGTTCTTCAAAAATAAACTTCCTACAAAAAACAACAACTCGTCACAAAAAAAGTTGTTACATCCTGTGTTACTATTACTACTGCGGGAAGGTTGAAGGAAGAAGTTAGGTTATTTTCAACACACTACATCAATTATGTTCCTAACTGTGAAAAATAACTTGCTTCTGTGGCACGAAAAGCCAAACAGTCCTCTGTATTTATTTATAATTTAACTAGCCACATCGCTCGCTTTGCTCGCTTCGTTGGCATTGTCTCGCTTCGCTTGAAGAGGTTCCTTATTGCTGCACCTCTTTAAATAAGATTTATATGACTGTTATTTTGTCACCATTCGTATGTAAATGATATCCCATACTTCTAATGCTTGTATTCTACATGTGCTGTTAGATGAGGATAAAAAAAAATTGAGGAAAGCTACAAGTGTTTTTGTTACTGAGCACAACCATTTATTAACTGAATTGTTCCTTGTTGGTTTACTGCAGCCTAACCATTGTTAATGGACGTTCCCGAAAAGCACGAAAAAATTTGGTCACCAATCATGTATTGTTGTCATGTATTGTTGTCTGATTGTTGCTGATTGTTGAAAACTGTTATTTTTCGTTAATTTGGGTCATTTAGGGCCTAAATTTAAATTTAAGAAAACGCCTAAAAGAAATTCAGAGAAATTTCCTTTCTTCCAAACCCTTTATCCAATTTTTGAGGCCACTATTTCAAGAAGAGTAGCAGGGTACACATATAAATAAATAAATAAATAAATAAACACACAACGATTTTAATTATGTTAGGTAATTGAGCTTACCAGTCAGCCAAAATACTGCGAGGAAATGTGTCCACCACGCATTCTTCTTTTCAGGCCACATTTCCTAAAAAAAATTATAAAAAAGAATTGTCAAAGCATACAAATTCGCACACATTTACAATCTGGCAAACTTTTATAACATTCTTTTCTTAAAAAAAAAGATAAGTCTATTAAAAAAATCTGTTTCAACAACGAATTTAATTTTTTATTGACCGAAGTTTTATTTTCTAACGCTATGGCCATTTTTATAACCATTGTTTTAATAAGAAGTAATAAATCGACAAGCATCAATCTACAATAATGCACAAGAAAAATGATGCAGTCATACAGTAAACCAACTTAATGCCTTACTGCCTGGCAGTGCAGTGTGTCTTGGGTTCAAGCCAGAATACTGGCTGGGCACCCAGTAACTAAATTCTTTCTTTTATGTTGGTGTACACTATTCTCTGGTGAAAACTGAAACCAGTAATAAAGCTGCAACCGTGACGTGACTTCTTTCCACGTGACAAGGCTAGCAAAAATAATTAGAACAATGCGTGCAGTGTGATTACATTCTCCAGCGTTACTGATTTCATGTGGTTTAGTTAGGCGACAGCCCTCTCGCATTACTTTTCCCCTTATAACAATTGTTTAAAGTACAGTTTAAGTGAAAAAAAAGCTTCGCCACTTTTTCACTTTTCAAACATGTAATGGTTGATCCATCCATTACCTGTGAACCTGTGGTCTTCACGTCGTCGAAATTACTTACGGTGGGGCTTTCGAGTTGAGGTCTAAACACGATCAGGCGTAATGTAAGCCCCGGCCTAGCTAGACCTCGACCTCAGGACTAAGCTTCGGACCAAATTTACTGGTGATTTCAATGCTAGTCTAAGTTGGGGACTTACTAGTACAGTACTAGCTAGACCCCGACCTTTGGCCTAAAGTAGTACTGGGTAATCTTGGCGATTTCCATGTTGATTGTTGAAGTCTAGCTAGTACAGTACTTCGATTGGTTAATACCCTTTAAGTGACGTCATATCACCTGTAAACAGTATCAATGCATTTGGCTTCTCCAAGATACGTCGAGATTCATGTATCAAATTTCGGTGATTTTTCTTATTCGGTTTTCAGGATAGCAGTTTTCGTAAGAACTTAATTGTGACTGAATCAGTTTAAAAAAAATATTTTCTTCCCAAATTTATCAGATTTCAATTTAAAATTACATAAACAAGCCCGTAGCTAGCCATTGACGATTGGGAGTTGGGTTAAGAATATAATTTGGACGTCTAGGCTATATAATGAATGCCAATGCACTGCTGTGTGCAAGCATGGCAGTAGGAGAGAAATATTTTTCAAAATGACTGTAAGAGCTGAAAAATAGTGAAATCTTTGGTCAGTTTTATCCTAAACGACCTAGAGGGTATTACTGCAAAACGCTTGCACATTTTAAAGCAACAACATGTTCCAGTTTTTCAAAAATAAAAAAATATAGGAAAAAATAACGAATCCTTTCACTCAGTTTTGTTCAAAACAATTTGAGGTATTATTGGAGAAAAGCTTTTAAATATAATATGAAATCGACATGCTCCATTTTTATTTTTTTCTCCCTTGATTCAGGGATGTTAGGTAAATGTTTCCCTCATTTCGGGTCTTTTGGATCGCTTTTGTCCTTTAAATTGAGATCTTATGGACTCTTATTGTCAAATTGTACCTTCGTATTTTTTTGGAATTTTTAACAAGTTTGTTGTATAAAAATGGAATTGTTCTGCATTAATACAAAAGGATCTTCAAATCGTAGTAGCGATAGGTTAACAGAAAAAGGACTACAGCAAATCAAACAGCCTGCTCAATTTTCAACTCAGTTTTTAATTTTTCCAGCTATACCCGATTTTCATGAAGTACGGATTTAGTTCACGTTCTGTTGTAACTAAAACAATGCAGACTGGGCTAACAGACGAACTAGTAAATGAAATTTTTGACATTGCACGACTTCAGACAGCGAAAACTTCGCAAAAATCGTTTACTAAGTTTTCTTTTATGCGGTTTTGTTAATGTTTCTGCCTTACTTAAGAAAGTTTTTAAATCCCGGCAGTGATGTTGTGTTGGAATATTAATATATCAGTAACTCCCCTCCCCCCTCCTCCGAAATACCAGTTAGGAGTTACTCCTTACAGACACTGTCTAACAGAGAAAGGCTACATGAAGTAAAATAGCCAACTCAATTTATAGTTTTGCCAACTGTGTATGATTTTCGCGAAGTTAATTTTTATGAAGACTTTAAACTTGGCGGAGATACAGTTTGAAGCATATTTTTTTTTAGTTTCTAACATTATCTATGATATTTTTAAGCCACGGTTTTGATGGGCAAAGCAAAACGGCTCTTTTCCCGCTAGCTCTGAGTTCGCATACTAGTCTGGTAGCAGGGCCAAAAACCTGGAAGTAAGGTCCGCCCAATGTTTTACGGTGTTTTGTGTTTCTTCAAGACATACTTAATGAAATTCTGCAGGATGCCACTTTGTCATCCTTGAGCAAATTCAAGATGGAGGCCAAGATGGCTGAAAATTCATACATCGGCCATATCTTTGCATATAGAACAGACAGGCTAATCAGTTTTGTGTCTAATACTATATTTTCAGTGTCAGGAAATACGAATAACGGATTGACTTGTTGATAAAATATAGGGGCTGGTATCATAGTCACGTTCGATTTTTTGCTCATTTTCAACTTTCGACTGCTATTCTGACGTTTCTAATTTAGGTGGACGACTCCATTTCTATTCATTCAAAGGAAGACATTCCCAGGGACGTTTTTATGGGAGGGGTGTGGTGAGGGGGGGGGGGGTATGCGGGGGGTGGTGTGGCCACAATGTTTGGCCAGTTGCCAAATCAGTCGGCAAAATTACATAATTTCTGGCCAGTCGGCAAATTAGTCAGAAAAATTGCATAAATATTTGGCAAGATGGAAAATCATGTCGCTAAATTTCTGGTTTACACCCCTCCAACTTTAATCTTCCTGACGTCTCTGGACATTCCGACCTTTCGAGTGAACCTAATTGGAGTCATCCTCCTAAATTACAAACGTCAGAATATCAGTTGCAAGTTGAAAAATCGAAGTCATCGTTAGGGACCGAGCTACGCCTAGTAAAAAGGGCGTAGCTCGGTCCCTAACAATGACAAACCCATTTATTTACCCTTGATGCAAAGAAGACAGTCACACCTTTCGAATGAATATAAATGGGGTCTTCCACCTAAATTAGAAATGGCAGAATAGCAGTTGAAAGTTGAAAATGAGCGAAAAATCGAACGGTGACTGTGATACCAGCCCGTAAAAATACAGAAGTGTTACGCTAAACAGAAGTGTTACGAAAGCTAATAGAAAAAAAATCATCTGAAACGTTACTTTCAAACTGACCGAAGGATGATAATGGTTAACCAGTATTCATGGAAACGGGACTTGGCAGTGAAGTTTTAGCCGAGTTTGGCAACTCGACAACTTGAATTTGCCAACTGTATTATACGTCTTCTTGGACGGTTGGGGGGAAGGGAGGAGGTTCCCCCCATCCCCGGGGTTACTATGACCCCAGTGCGAATTAGGTATGTTAATATGTTAATACTTCGAAACCCTAAACCAAATTCACATTTACGAACTGAAAATTATGTATCCCTATTGGAGAAATGGAAAATTATCATCTCCTACTGACCTGACGACAACCTTTAACCAGAGGGACACTTGAGTTGAACTGGTGGGGAAATGTACCCCTAAAATCACACTTCATACCAACACTCACGTCGTGCAGTGAAGCATCGCTTTTGAAAGACGTGCTGAAACCTCAACTTAGACCATGGTGTGCCTGGGTCTAAATTTTATCCTTAGTCCAGGCCTAACATGCTCATTACCCGAGGATTATCGCTAAACCTGATTGGAAATCACCGATTTGTTTTAGCTTGGGATTAACTGCTCCGTATTAAGTTAGGCTGCAGCTTAGGGGTCTACATTCCTTAGCCCTCAACTTAGTTCACATTGGAAATCACCGGATATTCGTTATACCAAACTGACGCCCGAGATTAACTGTAGACCTCAACTGGAAATCCCTGCAGTTAAATATGTAATGTTACTGAAACTGACGGTGGGAATTTCCAGCTGAGGTCTACAGTTAATCTTGGGGTAAGTTTGGTATCACGAATATCCGGCGATTTCCAATGCGAACTAAGTTGAGGGCTAAGGAATGTAGAGCCCCTAAGCTGCAGCCTAACTTAATACGGAGCAGTTAGTCCCAAGCTGAAAAAACGGTGATTTCCAATCAGGTTTAGTCATAATCCTGGGGTTAATGAGCATGTTAGGCCTGGGACTAAGAATAAAATTTAGACCCTGGCACACAATGGTCTAAGTTGAGGTTTTCGAAAGCGATGATTCACTGCACGATGTGAGTGTTGGTAGGAAGTGTGATTTCAGGGGTACATTCCCCCACCAGATCAACTCAAGCGTCCCTCTGGTTAAAGGTTGTAGTCAGGTCAGTACGAGATGATAATTTTCTCTTTCACCAATGGGATACATAATTTTCAGTTCGCAAATGTGAATTGGTTATGGTTTCGAAGTATTAACATATTAACATAACTACTTTGTACCGGGGCCATAACAACTTCGGGGATGGGGAGGGGAACCTCCCCCCATTCCCCCCAACCGTCCAAGAAGACGTACAATACAGGCAAATTCGAGTTGTCGAGTTGCCAAAGTCGGCTAAAACTTTACTGTCAAGACCCGTTTCCATGAATGCTGGTTAGTCATTATCATCCTTCGGTCAGTTTGAAAGTAACGTTTCAGATGTTTTTTTTTATTAGCTTTCGTAACACTGCTGTTTAGCGTAACACTTTTGTTTTTTTTTAGGGGCTGGTACCACAGTCACCGTTCGATTTTTCGCTCATTTTCAACGGTCCAAGAAGACGTACAATGCAAAGGTGAATATTTAAAATATACGCCTTTTGTTTTAGGGGCTGGTATCACATCAAGTTCGATTTTTCGATCATTTTCAACTTTCAACTGCTATTCTGCCGTTTCTAATTTAGGTGGAAGACCCCAATTATATTCATTCGAAAAGTGAGACTGTCTTCTTTGCATCAAGGGTAAATAAATGGGTTTATCATTAGTTAAGTACCGAGCTACGCCCTTTTTACTAGGGGCTGGTATCACAGTCACTGTTCGATTTTTCAACTATCAACTGCTATTCTGACGTTTGTAATTTAGGTGGATGACTCCAACTAGGTTCACTCGAAAGGTCGATATGTCTTCCTTCGAATGAATCGATTTGGAGTCGTCCACCTAAATTAGAAACGTCAGAATAGCAGTTGAAAGTTGAATGAGCGAAAAATCGAACGTGACAGTGATACCAGCCACTAAAACAAAATGCGTATATTTTATCAAGTCAATCCGTTATTAGTATTCCCTGACCCTGAAAACACAGTATTAGACACCAAAATGATTATTCCTGTCTGTTTTATATGCAAAGATATGGCCGATATATGATTTTTCAGCCATCTTGAATATTTAAATGTGCTCAAGGGTGACAAACTGCCATCCTGTAGAATTTCATTAAGTATGCCTTGAAGAAACACAAAACACCATAAAACAATGGGCAGACCTTATTTCCAGGTTTTTGGCCCTGCTACCAGACTAGTAAGCGAACTCAGAGCTAGGCTATGCCTAGCGGGAAAAGGGCCGTTTTGTTTGCCTGTTAGCCCATCACCACCATGGCTTAAAAATATCATAGATAATGTAGAAACTAAAAATAAAATATGCTTTAAACTGTATCTTCCCCAAGTTTAAAGTCTTGATAAGAATTAACTTCGCGAAAATCATACACAGTTGGCAAAACTAAAAATTGATTTGGCTATTTTACTTCATATAGCCTTTCTCTGTTAGACAGTGCCAAGAAGGCGGTTCGGTAAAAGTAACACCTAACTGGTATTTCGGGGGTGGGGGGGAGGGGAGTTACTGATATATTAATATTCCAACGCAACATCACTTATAGGATTTAAAAATTTTCTTAAGTAAGGCAGAAACGTTAACAAAACTGCATAAAACAAAACTTAGTAACGATTTCTGCCAAGTTTTCGCAGTCTGAAGTCGTGAAATGTCATAAATTTCATTTACTAGTTCGTCTCCTAGCCCATTCTGCCATTGTTTTAGTTAAAACAGAACATGAACTAAATCCGTACTTCATGAAAATCGGGTATAGCTGGCAAAATTAAAAACTGAGTTGAAAATTGAGTTGGCTGTTTGATTTGCTGTAGTCCTTTTTCTGTTAACCTATCACTACTACGATTTGAAGATCCTTTTGTATTAATGCAGAAACAATTCCATTTTTTTATACAACAAACTTGTTAAAAATTCCAAAAAAATTCGAAGGTAAAATTTGACAATAAGGGTCCTTAAGATCTCAAATTAAAGGACAAAAGCGACCCAAAGGACACTAAATGAGAGATACATTACCTAACATCCCTGAATCAGGGAGAAACTATTAAAATGGAGCATGTCGATTTCATATTATATTTAAAAGCTTTTCTCAATAATACCTCAAATTGTTTTGAACAAACCTGAGTGAAAGGTTTCGCCATTTTTTTCCCATATTTTTTCATTTTTGAAAAACTGGAGCATGTTGTTGCCGCCTTAAAATGAGCAAGTTTTTTGCAGTAATACCCTCTAGGTCATTTAGGATAAAACTGACCAAAGATTTCACTATTTTTCAGTTCTTAACAGTCCATTTGAAAAATATTTCTCTCCTACTGCCATGTTTGACACAGCAGTTTATTGGCATTCATTGTATAGCCTAGAAACCCAACCCCAATCGTCAATGGCTAGCTACGGGCCTGTTTATGTAATTTTAAACTGAAATCTGATAAATTTGGGAATAAAATATTTAAAAAAAAACTGATTCAGTCACAATTAAGTTTATACGAAAACTGCTATCCTAAAAACCGAATAAGAAACATCACCGAAATTTGCTTGAAAACAATTTGATACACAAATCTCGACGTATCTTGGAGAAGCCAAACGCGTTGTAACTGTTAACAGGTGTTATGACGTCACTTGACGGGTATTAACCAATCAGAGTACTAGCGAGACCTCAACATGGAAATCGCCAAGATAACCCAGTACTACTTTAGGCCAAAGGTCGGGGTCTAGGTAGTACTGTACTAGTAAGTCCCCAACTTAGACTAGCATTGAAATCACCAGTAACGTTAGTCCGAAGCTTAATCCTGAGGTCGAGGTCTAGCTAGGCCTGGGCTTACATTACGCCCAGTCGTGTTTAGACCTCAACTGGAAATCCCCACCGTGTGTCATGCTACAGGCCCAAATGGTTTACCTTCGTATTTTTATCGCAAAATTATGTCGTGTATCAGCCAACCACTCGCTTTTATCTTTAACTTGTCGTACTCAACAGGAACCTTACCAGCCTCATGGCTAACTGCAAAGGTTATACCCATTTATAAAAAGGGTAATGAGGCAAACCCAGAAACTGTAGGCTAATGTCGCTGACAGTGGTTCCATGAAGAGTCATGGACCAGGTTATTCATGAACATATGCTAACTTTTATTGAAGAACATAATCTCATTAAGCCCGATCAATTCGCCTTTATACCTGGTAGGTAAAACCACAATTCAACTTCTCAAAGCCCTAGATTGTTGGACCAAAGCGCCAACATTGAAGTTTGAATAATCGTGATTTTGTTTGACTTTCGAAAGGCTTTTGACTCCGTGATACACCGAAGACTACTAACAAAACTCCAATATGCAGGCTTTAAGGGCCTCACTCTGAATTGGATTACGGCTTTATCGAATAAAACTCAGTCGGTCTCTGTGGGGAAGCATCTGTCCACTACTCTTCCACTAGTAAGTCAAGTGCCACAAGGCTCTGTTCTCGGTCAACTTCTGTTCATTTTTTATTTAAATGATCTATACGCATTAAATAGATCTTGTGAGCAGAGAAAGTTTACGACTATCTGTTTTGTCACACTCCCATTATTGATGGAGCTTGTACGGAACTTCTCTAGAGTGATATCAACAATGTACTTGACTGGTCAACCGAATGGCAACTGCCAATCGTGCTGACGAAGTGTGAAACATTCCATACTGGAACCAAAACACTGGCTACTCATACAAAATTTACCAACTGGTCCTGCAAAACAACTATCCCTCTGGCTTCAATCACGCACGTCCCCGGTGCAAAGTACACCAGTCTTTAGCCCTAATGCAAGCAGACAAGTTGCGGGATCACGTGTCCGTCATCCTGCGTGCTGTTACCTCTGGGGTCACCATCTTCTGGGGCCGTCCATCTAGTATTGTCCCCGGCCACAAACTGATTTTGGCTGCGATCCGACCACTTTTCATTTTTCTGCGTTAGCAACGCTGGTTTTGAGTGTACGCGGCAGAAGCCAACCATCTAGGGGGCCGTCTCAGGGTTTTTTCCAAATAGCTCGGCTCAGTACAGAGGTCTCACGGACTTGTGGTTGGGCTTAAATTGTGCGTACGGACGAGGGCTAACATCACACCGAGTTTCATGATGTTTAGACTGCCAGTTTTTGAGCCCGACGCTATGACTGATTTGTTGTACCTTCCGTAATGTACCAAAAGTGAGAATTGGGATGCCAGCACGACAGGGATGGGGCTAGGGCGCCCATCTTCTGGGGCCGTCCATCTAGCATCGTCCATCTAGCATCGTCCTCAGGGAAATGCCGATTTTGGCCGCGATCTGAGCACTTTTCATTTTTCTGCGTTAGCAACGCTGGTTTCTAGTGTACACGCGAAACCAGCGTTAACGCCGAAACTAACCATCTAGGGGGACGTCTCAGCGTTTTTTCGAATAGTACCGCTCACAAAGGTTTTACAGACATGGGGATAGGCTTGAAATCTGTGTACGGACGAGGGCTATTCTCACACCGAGTTTCATCAAGTTTACACGGCCAATTTTTTTAGCCCCGACCATTTAACTGTGTGGCCGACCTCTCGCAATGCTATTTCAAAGTTGCGTCTCAGGGGTTTTTTTTCGAATAGCTCGGCTCACAGAGGTCTCACGGACTTGCAGTTGGGCTTAATATGTGCACTGACGAGGGCTACTGTCCCACCGAGTTATGATATTTAGACGGCCAGTTTTGAGCCCCAACAGTTTAACCGATTTTTCGTACCTTCTGTAATGCTACGAAAAGTGCGACTTGGGATGCCAAGCACGACAGGGTTGGGGCCAGGGCGCCCATCTTCTGGGACCATCCATCTAGCATTGTCGCCCGACCACAAGCCGATATTGGCCACTATCCGACCACTTTTCATTTTTCGTCGCAGGGTTTTCTTTAAATAGCTCGGCTCACAAAGGTGTCACGAACATGGGGATAGGGTTGAAATGAACGGACGGAACAGGGCTACTCACACACCAAGTTTGATGATGTTGAGACAGCCAGTTTTTTAGCTCTACCCATTTAACCGTGTGGTCCTACCTCTCGCAGTCCTATTTCAATGTTGCAAGTTTTTTTGCGAATAGCTCGGCTCACAGAGGTCTCACGGACTTGTGGTTGGGCTTAAAATGTGCGCGGGGGGCGAGGGCTACTCTCCGACCGAATTTCATGATATTTAGACCGCCAGTTTTTGAGCGCCAACTGCTTGACCGATTTTCCGTACCTTCCGTAATGCTGCGAAAAGTGCGACTTGGGATGCTAGCACGACAGGGTTGGCGCCAAGGTGCCCATCTTCTGGGGCCGTCCATCTAGCATCGTCCCCGCCACAAGCCGATTTTGGCCGCGATCTGACCACTTTTCATTTTCCTTAAACCGACCATCTAGGGGGCCGTCGCAGGGTTTTTTTTCGGATAGCTCGAAAACTATTCGTCCGATTTTGATGGGGTTAAGCTTGTTAGGCTATGAAAAGACCTATCTACCTTTCAAAATTCAGACCTCTAGCACTTCTGGTTCGCGATTTAACGTGTGTTACCAACGCTAGGTACACTGTCCGAATATGTATAGGGACAGTAGTCTCGCTGTAGCTCTGGCTGTACCAGCTGTAGTGGCTATACTAGCTGGCCGATCAAAGTGCGGCTCTGTCCTGTCTCTCCCAGAGTGTGTATGGATGCCTTCGGGATGCCTTGGACATTGCCTGGTGGTTCATTTGCCTCGGTTAGCAACGCTAGGTGCACTTTCGAACCTAGCGCGGCTGAACCTGGTTTTGCAACCGATCAAAGAAGGATTTGTTCAGGGCTTTGGCTACTCCATGCCGCCAAACAGCATTTTAGCACGGGTTAGAGATTCTCGTTTTCGTTAGTAGGACTCCCATTCTTCTGCGTTAGTAACGCTGATGGAGGGGTCCAAATCATAGGTATGGAAGGCAGGTTGGCGAGACCGAAAAGCCGCGGTACGCCAAATACATGTCAGACCTTGAGTTATTGAAGTAGATATGTGGTACGAAAGGGCTTGTGGCAGAATGAGTGCATGTTTGGCCGGAGGAATGTCTGATCTTCGGCAGATGATGGGAAAAGAAGGCGCCTGGTCGCATTTTAGCCTAAGGCATGTACCTGTTCCATATTGTTTTGCCTGGTTTCCCAAAACACTGATGTAGTTTACCATTAATATGTTAGCTAGATAGCCTACAGTGTATTGTCTAGCATTTGTCTAGCTAGTTTCAGTTTCTGTTTCCTGTGTGTGCCATCTAGTCAGGGTAGGTTTCAGTTACAGTTTGTTTTTCCATGTGTGCCATCTAGTGAGTGTCTAGTGTGGTACTGGTCTCACTGCTATGTGGAAAAAAGTGAATGTCAGCTTGGGTTGTAGCAAGCAGCTGCATGCCGTTAGATATGGCAATATATCCTTCAAGTGTTTATGCTTTTTGTTTTGTAAGACTAAGTACTCTTTCAATACGCCTGTGGTACAGTAAACTACAAGAATAAATAGAAATGAGCCATGAAGCCTTTCTTTGTGTGTTGGTATGACATTAGGCCTAACCAAGTATTGTGTTACTATGACAATAGTTCTAACCCAGCAGCTCTAATCAACAGTTATTATTATAAATATTCACAACCACTGGAAGTTAATAACATGGGTTATGGGCCCAGTGTTTGCTAATGAATGATTCAGTAAGTAGAAATAACTGAAGGAATTATTTAATGGTGGCCATTCCAGTAGACACTCGGATGAAATGAGAGTTAAATGTGAGGATTTTGACGCGATGTACGGCGTCCGGGTGAAAATATAAGAAACTTAGATCTTTTATTCACTCGTTATTTTCCCTGGCCGATGGTTGCGACTTGT
>JAHWFP010038230.1:0-14210 GCA_023313725.1 Lithobius niger
CTTACAGTCAAAGCTTGTCCGTGTTCCTTACAGGTTTTGACTTTTAGCCCTTACTTTTAACTTTTAACGATACGTTTTTGTTTAATAATCCGTGTTACTTGGAGAACTGTAATAAATAGGTGTGGTGGTGGATGAGTGGTTGGGTATGTATGACACCTTTATAATTAATTTGTTGTTTGTTTTGTTGCGCCGCCTTTAAGCTCAGTAAATAGCTACGGCCTTACTAACCTGGCTATCGCTATGTTAACAATAGAAACAAATCCTTTAATCTTCAGTCTATGTCTTGCAGCTGGCGTTTGCTAAATGGCATTGTTGCATAATAACAATGTTTAAAACAATGTAAAACTATCAATCTGGTCGTTTAGAGCTCCGTAACCCCTGAACCACTTGACCAATTAGAAAAGGCCTTATGGAAAGGGCACATCTACGGAGCAATACCTGTAAAATGAGCTAAGAACCAGCTTTACAGGACAAATAGTTTGACCTGTAGAGAGGACAGAAGAAAGGTACATCCCCAGAACAAGAACAAGAACAAGACCAAGACCAAAAACAAGAAGTTGTCTATTTGGCCCCTCTCTGTATCTCGGGTTTGGCTGGACTGAATTTCACAATTTTTGGACTGTAGACAGGCCTTGACTAGTCAAGGCTAGATTCCAAATTTGATTTAAATATTTTTAATTTTGACGGAGTTATAAGCTCTCAAAGTTGAAAGTTTAACACAGAGATCCTAGGTCGACCCTTACTAACACTGGCTATCGCCAGTATTAATACACAAATCACTGTGAATTCTGTGTGTATATATGTCTGTTATGTATTATATGTCTGTATTATGGCTGTGTGTATATATGTCTGTTATGTATTATATGTCTGTATTATGGCTGTGTGTGTATATATATATATATATATATATATATGGTCCTAGCCCGCGAGGCAGTTTAAAACCTTTCGCGATTTGTGTTGTGAAGACAGAACAATATGACATACTATTGGCATTTTCAGGACCTACTAAGGCCCAAGACATGATTGAACATGGGGATGCTTCCACTGGGAAATAAAGGTTTATGTCTTGTAAATTCTGGAGTACGACAGTCCAGAGTGGTCCCCATAGCTTCTTAAGGACATTAACAATATTGGTGGCGTTTAACGCTGTCTTACCAGGGGTTTTGCAGACCTGTCTTACATGACAGATTGGCACTACATTCCGGATTAAGTTGATTTAAGACGTTTGAAAGCCGTTCTAGTTCCAAATTTTCTATTATCAATAATAAAGGAAGATAAAAACAAGCCAAACAGCGAACATCATACACCTGAAATAACGTAGTACAGTGAGCCACCTTTATGCACTTACGTTTTGTAGGAGCAGTGTGATGCGGATTCCAACTGGCTACCCAATCCGTCCACAGATAACTGGCATAACGCCTTTCTCAATATTGACTTGATAACCCAAATCTTGAACTTTTTTAAAGTACCTCGCTACATTTGGCCGTATAACCATCCAGGGTCACGGCTCAACTACCCACGATGCACGTGCAGGAATGGACACCAGCATATGGGAACCCACGGAGAAAGCGGTCACGTTTCAATCACGTGTACTGAAATTGGTGCGGGATGGGATGTGCGTAATAGAATTCAACATCTAAGCGTACAAAATTTATTTTTGTGTGGTTTGCGCCAAATATGTTCCCTAGTACTACAGGAGAAATGCTGTTAGTTGCCAAATTATGAAATGGATTTACAGCAAGAGACTGACTAACGGTAGATGAACAATGACTTGTGACCATAATTCAAGTAGTCAGTAGTGTGTTGAAGAAAACTTAGGACACGTAACTCATTTGGAGGGCATATCCCTTTCACAGAAACACATACGACCCTTCCTATACACAGGTTTCATTGGCTGTGACAATGACTGCTTTCCCCATGTATTGACCCTCGTCTATGGTTTGGCGCAAACGAAATATATATGTGTGTTACAGATTTTTCAACAAATGAAGTGAAAAATTCAGGTTTACACTAGCATGTTTTATGAGAAAGTTATCGACACCGCTGCCCTACGAATATCGGAAAGAAAAATCACATCTACGCGCCGCCAAGAACACTTTAAGACGCACACCTCTAGTTGTCATATTTTTCTTGCTAAGGCATGGCAATCAGTCCTTCCCAGGGTTTCCCTTTATTTTGCTTTAGGTCATCCCAACTCCCAAACCCAAACACACACAAGTCTTTGTTACACAAACAAGTCTACTTCCAACCCACGTACTAGTATGGCCTTGATCTTCCATTTTTTTCTCCCTGCCTTCCTTTGATCTGCATCTTAACACCTCCTGAGAAACTGTAGTCAAGGCCATCATCAAATGGATGGAGAGAAAAAGAGAGGTCACCTGGCCCAAGCCACTGCTTCTTCTCTGCAGCTGTTACACTCAAGGCTATCGGGACAACATAAACAGGCTGGCATACTAATTCCAGATTCTTACGGCTGATAAACGGACGACGATGATTGCATTAAGCGATTATTTAATTTTCATTAATCGCTCGCTAGGTTCCTAAGCGATGAATTCCTCCGTCAAAACAAAAACAATCCTTTCCTGCGTCACGGCTAGGCCGCCAAATCATCCTTGAAGGCTAAATATGGAGATTAGCGTGTTCCAAAAGTCCGAAAACACCCTACTACCTTCTGAAAGGCGTCCAATGAGGAAAAGGTCCTTTCCTTTCAGGAGCTACCTTATGGCGTGAGTGGCAGCGTCCGCCCCTCCCCTAGCAATGGGCAGTGGGGGGAGGGGGAAAACTTTTTCCAGGACAGGGAGTATTGTGGTCTCATTTTTTGAACTTTGATCCATCGTCATCTTAGTGACTCAACGTGTTGAGGTGGCCTTTAGCCATCTTTCTACACTTCACGAGACCTTTACAATGAGTTAACTCGATGGGGGTTTACATTCGGCTAAATACCTCGTGTTCCCCCCTCAGTACAAAACCCTAGTTACGCCACTGTCCTTACCCAGCAGTTTACGACTCTCCTAAATAACGTCATCGCCGAGAACATACCTACAAAGCCTTTTCAACATATCAGTCTCCACAACTCAGTCATCGAAAACAAAAAACTACGGATCGCTAGAGCACTGCCTTAAAAAAACGAAATATAAAGAAAATATTGCTCAACTGGGCAAGATCCGTGAATTGGCGAAAATGTTGTACACCTGCTTCTATGGCATTTCTTATTTCACCGATTTTAAGGTTTTTTGCATTACCTCTTCATAAGTCTGAAACAGGCTTAATGTATCTCTATATCACTTTTGTGTTAGGCTAGCACACTACGGTGCATTTTCGCAACCACATCGCTTTGCTTCTAGCTTTACCAGCTAGGGATCATCTAACGGCATTTTGGCTCCGCTGTGTTTCAATTAAAACTGTTAATGAGAATGCATAAGCGACTTGGAAATTTGTTTCATCAGGAGGAAATCTTTATCTTACTGTCACGTATTATAAAACTGCAGGCATTTACCCGAACGATAGCTTTAGTTTTTGATGCGCACCCAGCCTTAGCCATGGTGCCAGAAGAAGAGAGGAAGAATTTTGCTAGGTAAATCCAATTGGAAATTTCATGGTTCATTTACATGCCACAATCGACATGAGCACGAGGCATCACAGGGTCCTTCTCTTCCCGAAAATACCAGGACCCAGGACCTCTTGCACCTGAAATGGTCATGCTAACCATTAGGCTACCTTGCCCCATACCCGAACGATAGAAGAGGTAGCCAATCAGGTAGAGTTGTTACCGTGTCAAGAGCTGGTAGCTAATCAGCTATGAGTTGTCACCATGATAGAGATGTTAAAGTCGCCATCGCGATTAAGTTTTAGCTGGGAGAACGCAAAGCCAGATTGAAGATAAACATACCCTTATTCCAATTACTTTAAAAATGGCTACGTCATGAATTGAATAGTCCCAAACCCTCCCATCTACAGTGTTATCCAACTAGCGAGTGAAGAACTCGACATATCTAGCTCACCTCAATAAAACTCTGCGCAAGAAGCTAAATTTGTTCAGGGTTACAGGTGTCGCCATTAATGCACGACGACTCTTTCGCGAGAGGTCTGAGTGAGTTCCACTCGTCCATTCCTTAAAAGGATTTCCCTCCATCCATTTCTGCGTCCTCCCACCACACAAATGACATCAACCATTCGACCAACAACAACAAAAAAATATATTTAATTCTATTCGGCGATAATGGCGGCAGTTAGAGGCGTTGTTAGTTCTTCGCGTAAGTACAAATGCAAGGACAACAAAAACTAAAAAGAAAGGAAAGAAAAAAAACCTCCAAGCAAGGCCGCCAAACACAACACAGCCTTATTTAACTCTTACTTCCTGACTCATTGGCAAACCCAGCACTTGAGTTTGGCTCTAATACCTGTAATAGGCAAGTCTTCAATGGAGGGCAAGCAGCCTGAACCAATGACTTTGTAGGCAAGACCCATCTCATAGCAAGGTTAAACAGGAGCAACTCGTTCACTCGTCACAAAGGTTATCATTTGTCGACGTAGTCTTTCGTGAAAACGGTATTTCACTTCTGGTACGTCAACTGTGAGCAACATATTTAAACGAAAAGAAAGACACGACAGCAAGGAAACTTCAACACGGACACAAAGGGTAGGATTCGAAACCAATCAGGATTTTGATGTGAAAGCTGCTTTAAGTCAACGTTTCGCAGAGGCAGATTTTACAGTTTTGCGGCCAAGGGGATACCAAGGGTTCTGCCGCTCCGCTCCAAACCCCCTCCAATATATTCACATTTTTTTCCGAAAAAATTTGTTGGACACCTTTTCTTTGACATTTTACCGTATTTATGTATCGCATTTCGCCCTTTGATTTTCCCACCACCGGCGATAACCCCCCCCCCCCCCTTGGTCTAAATACAGCACTATCGGACGATTCGACCTTAAAGTCGTGATAAACGCAAAATCAAAGGAACGGAGTAGTGAAAACGCTTCAAAGAGGAATAGGAGAGGCAAGTCTTCCATGCTCACCCACATTATTACCCCCCCCCCCCCCCCCCCCAAAAAAAAAATTAAACTATTCTATTTGGATGGCAAAACGAGCTGGGTGAGACGTCAGAGAATTTCTCCAGGTACCATACGTGTTTCACTGTAAAATACAATCATGGAAATGAAGAATAATTTTAAGGTTTGTCACTAATGTAAGAAAAGGACTTTGCCTAACTCACCCAAATCTGCCGAGGAAAAAAAGGGTAATTCTGGGCTCTTAGTCGACGGGATGGAACTTGGCGAATGTTATGGTCTGTTGATAATACTCCTTTGAAGGGTCGAACCATTCTCTACTTGGCGGTCTCTTTACCAGTTTTTGTTTGGATGTGACATCACTTTTTTTTTTTTAAATACAAATTTAAGGGTACGTTCATAGAAAACCGTCAAACCCAAGTCACTGTCGTTGCCACTGGAACAGTTACTCAACGTAAAATTTAAAAAAAAAAATGCAACCAAGCTACAACAGAAATGAGCCCTCAACTATTTTTAAATGGGAACACACATTATGACACTACGCAGAAACAAAACATTACCAGTATTTAAATTCGTTTTGCGAGAGTATTCTACGTGGGATCTGCAGAACGAACTTTGGAGATTTGATGCGCTACCAGCTGTAGCCACAGCACCAGAAGGAGAGAGGGAGAATTTTGCTAGGTTATTCCAATCGAAATTCCTAGGATCGTTTACATGCCACAATCAACACGAGCACAGCAACATAGGGCTCTTCTCTTCCCGAAAATGCCGGGGGGGGGGATGACTTGGGGCGGGATCTGAGCACGACCATGACTCTTAGTATTCTGAGGGACCTGGTAAAGAAAACATCTTTTTCTGGCGCAAAGTCGGTCACCAGTTATGTATAACACAACAAGACTCGAGACTTATTAATTCGTTGTATTCATTCCAGATGACATAAATCTCAATTCCGCATAGGGTCCCATTAAGCTCAGTATGTTTTAGTTCTGGTACCACACATTAGCAATAAATAAATATCGTTAGTGGAAGTTTCATCCAATATTCCAAGCACCTACAGTGAAATTGCGTTTAAAAAAATGTAGTGGACAAACAGTCCTCGGTACAGGGAAACTAAAAGTAAGGGGACGAGGCGGTAGCAGCAAATGAAACTTGAAAAAATTGCCAGAATTGTCAAAAAACGTAGGTCAATATAGATAAAAACTTGGACAAATCGCCTGAGGACCCCTCCACCTCCAAGGCTTCGTTCTATATACCGAACGGGATTCGACCCGGCGTCTACTTGGTTTACAGTCCAGGACTGAGCACTGGGCTGTTGCTCTCACTTTGTTTGGGGTCTCTGGGCACCCCTCACAAAGCTAGGGTTGCGCGTGGGGCTTTAAAATCGGCCCAGCGCTTCCCCTAGAAATAAATCACAAGGTTCAGCGCATTTGCAATGTGGAACCTTAGATACACACTGGAGAGCCCCCACCCCCACCATCCACTCAAAAATAAAAAAAAAATAAAAAAAAATTTCTGACACCGCTTCAACCAAACTTACGACAAGCAGCCAAGTAAGTCCCTCTAAAAAACTCATCAAGGCACAATAATTATTTCAGCTCACCAGAGTCCTTACTTCTTGTAGCGGAAGGCACAAGAAGCATGTGCCCGCAAATCTACACTCTGGGATACCCCCCCCCCCTCCCACCACTCATAACCATCCCAACCCCACCCCAACTTCTTGCAGACTGTTACTTACTTCATGGAAGACTTCTCAGTCGTAGATCGCCCTATCATGGAAACAAGTGTACACAAAAAGTTGGCAATGCCGCGTTCGTCCCTCCCATCAACATATACATACACTCACACATGAGTGTAAATAGTGGTTGTTTACTCGACTCATTAATTTTAAATCTATTTATAAAGATTTTTCAACGACAGTTTATGCCATGAAATTCCAACCCACGTCAGAGGGAGTCAAGTTCCAAGCCTTGAATCAACCCGGTCAACTTGCGAAGTGTGGAATTTACGAGGGCGGAGTAGTATGAACCATCCGTTCCACCGTGTGGGATCCGTCGAAATAAATCTTACTTTTTAACGCCTATGAAAGCTGCAAGTTAGTCAGAAGCTTTTAAAGCTGAAGTAAAAGTAAAAAATAATTTTTTTAAGCGTGCAAAAAAAGTGTGGTTCGTCTAATTTTGTAGTCGAGGACAAATTTTGCTTATTCAAAAGTCAATACCTATTAATTAAATGAACCGAATAAATAAAAAAAATAATAAGTAACTTGTTTTAGTTGGATGGTATTTTACATAAAAACATGGATTGTTTGACGATATTGCTGCCAACCCACAAGCTTCAAAACAACATGCCATACACAGAAGCCAACAACTACGGGAGGAGCGTTGCAGCTAGAAATTAATCGCGACCGCGATGACAAAGGTGCCATGGTAAACAACGCTACCTGGATTAGTCGATTCCGACATACAGTTTGAGTAAATGCTTGCAGTTTTATAATCCGTTACAATAAGATAAAGAATTTTTCCTGACGAAACAATTTTCCTAGTCGCTTCTGATCTCACATTACTGATCGTTTTCGTTGCGAGCCGGCAGGTTATGAGAAGCAGGTTAACGCCGCCGCCATATTGGAACTTAGAAGATTTCTAGCTTCTATCTGAGAGAATGCAAAGGCGAATCGTTGCGTAACCACGCCACAAAGCGGGAAGGCAATGGTGTCTTGGAGAGTTTAAAGAATTCCGACGAATTTTTTTTGTCAGCCAAAATGGCTCTCTATCATAAATACTATCTGCCACAAAACTATTTCTTAATGTCTCCCTTCAAAATCTGAATTTGAAGACTGGTGAGTGGTGACACGCTTAATCCTAGTCTGACTATGGACTTGTACAATACCAGATGGTTTGACAAGGATGGTCGAACGGACAAGTTGAGACAAACTGTCGTGTTGTACGCAACACGTCAACGAGCTACAAGGGTCCTCAGCTTCTTTTATGTCACTTTCCTCGTAATTGTAGGCAGGTAGTTAAAACTGCCAGGGTTAACCATGCATATATTTCTAAAAAATATAAACTATTTTGAGCTTTCTTTTTCTTTCAGCACATTTGTTTGGCTAGTTCTTCAATACGCAAGTTCTGTCTGGTCACCATATCTTGTCAAAGATACTGACCATCTCAAGTTGGCCATTTACAAAGTATCTGCATATATCTTCCCCTTTTAACTACTTATCCTCAAATTCTTACGAGTTATTTATTGTTATGCAATATGCAAGTCCTGTCTGGTCACCATCTCATGTTGGTCTTTACAAAGCATCTACGTCTATTTTTCCCTTCTAACTCCTCAACCTCTTATTCGTACGAGTAATTTATTCCAGTTCAATAGACCAAGCTTCCTAAATTTCAACAGTGTTTACCTTAGAAGTTCACAACGGAAGACCAAAGTACAGAAAAATGCACAACAAAATACGGGAACACACAAATGACCACCAAGGAGGACACCTTTCTGAACTAATCCTTTCACAACACACAAACTCGGTTGCACTTATTTATTTATTTTTTGGCAGTCATTCAGTCAAAACAAATTAAAGTGCTGAAACAACTTCCCTGGCAGCCCAAACGGACAGAAACAGCGAGGCAGGCAAGGCACTTGTCCTCGAATTTGAAAGAAGGCAATAAAAGAGTAGGTTGAAGCCAGCTGGCAAAAGCTGGTTTGGAGAGTGAGTGGGAGAAGAGACGCAGACACGCAGCAGACGAAGAGGTGAACAGGGCGAAACATCAAACATACGCCTATCTTGACGAAATATTTCAGGTCTTTGCTTAAAGTTCAACTATGGCTTGCATATAACAATTCAAGCAATACATTGAGGTCAGCAGCGCAATGTTAAGGAAGTAGTCTTCAACTAGTGGACATTTACGAACCCATTTTGATTCCCAACTACGAGGGCGCTTAACTGTCATTAATAACAGCCTGTAACGTAAATGCCAAAAAACAGTCTTCGGCAATCTCAAGCAAAACTGTGATCTCTATTTGTATAAACAGTTTGGGGTGGGCTAGCTTATCGACTAGTGACGGATATGATACATTACGTTTAATGTGTTGACACAAGCGTGAAGATTGTTTACACGGCAGAAATGGAAATAGGACCACAACGATACGCGTCACCATCGTCTGGAAGGAAAAGCTTTAAATTGGACCCTGAAATATACGTTTACTAATTAAATGTCCCATTCCACGATGTCTGGCAGCAATAACCTATTTTTGATTTTTTTTAGGGCTCCGTGGACTAGACAACCAGGTCGCTGCAGCCAATGAGAATTATTAGTGCGTGATTTTGCATAAACCGTAAGCATTCTCATTGGTTGCAGGGACCGGGTCACGCGGCCTGGCAGTCTAGTGTGCGGGAGCCCTTAGGTTTAACTTTCTTTCAAGTCGCCATCGTGGCGAATAGAACGAAAACTGAAGTAGCCACCGTCGATTTTCCCTCGCATTTATGAATGGCGACCGACAATTTGTGAAGGTTGCACCCGACACTACTGGCTTGGTAATAAGATCCAGAATGCATACGATTATTACGGTTTAAGACCTTTCTTTTGGCACATCATCTGCCTTATCTTGACTACCTTTACCCCTCGATATATTTGCATAGTTCTCGCCGGCCAGATCATCGCAGCCGTGGGTTAAAAATCGATGATCGTGACATTCTCGCCAAAAACTATTACTTATTGGGAGAAATAATACACTACGCTAATTTTATTTGGGTGTATTATTAATACAAAAAATTAACAACACAAAGAATTTTTTATTTTTTTTCAAAAACAAACGCTTTTATTTATTAAAAAAAAAGTTAAACTATTTGTTACTGGGCCCTAGTCATTATAATCCACTCTTGTTACCAAAAGGGAAAACAGAAAAAGAAGACGATGTTCAGGGGCTAATACTCAAAGTTGACAAGAGGTGGCAGCACCTCTCTAGCAATTGCCTGAAGACAATTGAACAAGCTGCATAGTAAGTCTCCGATATTATTACGTAAAAACTGCACAAATTTAATATAGTATTTTTAATGTGTGTCAATACTGTTACTATGGTATGCTGGACACTTAGTTCAGAATACTTTTCATTCAAGATTCATTGAAATTGAACTGTAATTTCAATACCAAAACTAGTTTGAAATATTGGAAGACATTACTGTACTAGCTACAAAAATAAAAACGTGCAGCATGTCCACCCTTTTACTTTCCACACTGTTACTGTGCAGGAATTTGAATAATGGGAAACTACGTGACAGGGCGGAAACTTTGTACAGTACACAAGGCAGATAGCTTTAATTTACTACAGTAAATCCGTCAAAATTATACCATAATTAAAATTTGTATTTTCTTCTGTAATACTCTCACGGAGGCAGACGAAAAATTTGCTTGCATTTACCGATGAGGGGGGGGGGGGCCCGGCCACATCCCTCCTGAATGTCACTGTTGTCGCCGGCCAGTCACGGTACGGCACGTTCTTGTGTACGGCACGTTCTTGTTGATTGTCACCACCTTGATGGTGTTAGTCGCCGGGATTTTGTAATGTGTGGCGCAGTGGCATCCCAGGCCACTTCACTGTGACTGAGGTTAGCATTAATGACCTAGCTGTCGAGGCTCCATTAAGCCTCAATCCCCTCACCACCACTATCACCACCCATACACAAAAGTTGTTACCAGAAAACATTTTTAGTCCGTTTTATAAAAATTAAATCGCCGGTAATGGAGTACGAAGAAATTACACTAATTTGATTTCAAAAATATTTCTTACGTAGTTAATAATCTGCTACCACTTAAAAAACAGCTGACTGTAATGTTTATTAAAGTGACTCAAAAGATTGTCAAGATAGATTTTAGTTGATGTAGCATTCTGCAAGTCGCACACTATCCAAAGACGCGAAGAAACACGTTTGAGCGAACAGTGCGAATTGTTTAGTGTTTTTTTTTTCATTTTATTACTCTTATTTGAGCTACTGCTAATTTATGTTCTTTAATATTCAAGTGTCAACGACGTCACTTTCGCTGCTAACAGTGACTTAAAACTGCAAATAAAGTTTCAACGAATACGTATAACAGCACTGTTCAAAAACAGCACTCAGTGTTGACTTATATTTCGACATCAAGCATGTTCGTAGGCAATGCCATCTTCGGTGTAAAAAGTTCTCTCACACACTTCATTCATTCTCTGAATTTTTTTGTATGCTACATTGCTCATTAAAAAAAAAGAGTAACTTTTTAAGCATAGGTAAACCAAGGAGTGATAATTAAGCCATTGTGTGGTACACAAGACAAATCGTTAGTAACTAGCTGTACCCCCGGCGTAACATACGCTGGTCTAGCCGGTTCCCGCATACCTGAGAGAAATACTGTAGTGGGCAGTACGGAATGAAAAGGGTACCAACTGCCCCCTGCGGACTACTCCCTTCGTTAGTAATGGCCAAAATGAACAGTTGAAGTGTTGGGGGAAGGTGATAACAACGTAGGCGTATCGTTTTCAGAAAGCATAGAAGAACGTTTTGCTACTATTATAAATATTTTTTTTTATTATTATGGTGCAAGGAAAAGTAGCATATGAAGTAGTGATCCATACTGGTGCACTGATTACAATTGGAGTTATCAATACGGCAATCAGTAACTTGATAACGAAAAAAATTAAAACAAAAGGTAGGCCTACATAAGAAATAAATGAGTAAATGAATTAAAAAAAAAACGGGTTAACAATGAAAACAAAGCATTGTATTGGCCAAACGCAAAATCGGTACAAATACATGTTTTTTAAACACCACAATCAGCAAAAAAGAGTAGAAACATAAATAGTAATAATTACAGCCTTTTTACCAGAGCAGGCAAAAGTTGGTCGCGACCAAACATAACTTTAGACCTTTAAACTAGTGTTGTCTCGTCACACTCACTACTGGTCTCAGTCTCGCCCTTGTCTCGAAATTCGAGACGAGATCGAGAAAGGTCTTGTCTTGTGTGAAACGCTAGTCCTGCCTATATGGAGGTGAGAAGCAAGCCATTCAGCTTCAGTGACCGTGTAACAAGAGAAAAGAACACACAGTCACAATCAGACGAACTCTTCCAGCCTATTCCTCTTGAATTTTCTGTGGTATAAGTCGAAAATTCAATAAGAATAGCAGAGTTCTTTTACCTGCTTACAACGTCGTTCATGCGTCACAGAAATCGCCGATTACCATAGGCCTTTTCAAGATTTAGTGATAGGCTGCCTTCAATAATTTATTTCACATGGTGGGGGTGAAGTGACTTTTAATTTGGGCACTAACTACATTCAATCATATTTACAGATAAGCATGATGTAGGTTTGATGCGCTCCTAGCCGAAGCCGTGGTGCCAGAAGCGAGAGGGACAATTTTGCTATGTAATTCCAATCGGAAATTACTAGTATCTTTTACATGCCACAATCGACATGACCAGGAGGCATCACAGGACCCTTCTCTTCCGAAAATGCCAGGGGTGGCTGAGGTCAGGATCGATCGCCGGACCTCTTCCCCTTGAGATGGTCGTGCTAACCATTACGCTACCTTGCCCCGTACAGACAAGCGTGCAGTCAAATTGTTTAAGTTCCGAGCTAATTTATGCTGCAGCACCGTTCATATCCTTGAAACCTCTGTAGTAGAGGCCATTGATGAGTCCCATCCACCTAGTGAAGGCAACATGCCGCCGTTTTACAAATGACACACGTGAAGTTGAATGGATGTGTTTGTCTAAAGACTCAGCTTGCTCGTAAAAAATTTTTTTAAGCCCACAAACTTTTGTTTCTCCAGTCAAAGGGTTTTGGCAATTCAAGTGAAAACCAAGCTGCCATTCACATATTACACGTCAAGCCGGTTTGCAAAACTACCACTTCAAAAAATCAAGTCGCCAGCATACTAAGAACTTTCTTATGCAAATCGCCAAACAAAACAACATCACCATAAAACGACCATTCAAGGTCGTGTACCTACCTACCTACCAGTTTGGAGATGAAGTGGTTGACGTTGTCGGCTGTGTGTACGCTGCCGTGCCTTCATTTTCCTTCGTTTGTCCGCCTGCCCAAGTCATTGCCAAGTCACTCAAAAGTAAGATATCCTCAAGCACAGCCACCATCCCGTTAAATAATTAACACACCCGCAATCCTGTCATAAAATGTGCGGCTAACTCTTCTCGGCAATTAACTTAAGCCGCACTTCTTCATTAAAATGATACGATGGTTAAAGCTCGAATGTAATTAACCACCTACTGGCACAAACTGGTCACACAAAAGACTAATTAAAATATGTGAGGCCTAAGGCACGAGAATATCAAGGTTTATCCACCTATGTTTAATGTCTTGGGAGGTTTCTCACACTATCAGCAGAAGCCAAGGCGCCAAAAGGCAAGAGGGACATATTTTTGCTACGTATTTCCAATCGGAAAATCTTAGTATCTTTTACATTCCACAATCGACATGAGCATGAGGCATCCCAGAATCTTTCTCTTCCCGAGAATGCCAGGGGTAGGCGAGGTCACAATCGAACCAAGGACCTCTTTCACATGAGACAGTCATTCTAACCATCACACTACCTTACTTATTTTTTATCCACCTATGTTCACCCACCTACGTTCAATATAGATGGGTCCCGATTCGGCAGGTCAATATATTTTGATAGAAAATAATAACACAAATGAAGCAAACTACGGCTATGTCTGTTCGCAAATGGGAATCCAACCCACGACCCTCTTCCAGAAGCACCTCTCACTTGTTACACAGGGGGCCAAATGCCAGTCAGTCAAGAGTATGGGGGGGGGGGGGGGGGTTATTGGGCAGCAAGATTGCGTGTACAGAATTGGAATATTACTGTTAAGTTCAGCATTTTGCTTGATTGTAATACATGCCAGTGTTCGTACAAAACACCTGTTTTTTGTACTAGTAGCTAGGCTAACCACATAAGGTGATGCTACTTAAAAAAAAAATTAGTTTGGATCTAGACTTGGTTCGTTTTATACGTTTGCTTAAATTTTGATAAAAATTAAAAGACACCAATCCTCAGGGATGTCGCTAATAATATAGGCTACTGTAAAACAAGGTACTTTTTTTTATGCCCATACTTCAGTTGTAAGTAAGCTACATTAGTTAAAGGCACATAACTCCCTCCGGCATATTTTAAGTTTCACTCGATACATTACCGGAAATAGTTTTATATAAACTGATTT
>JAHWFP010038231.1:0-17786 GCA_023313725.1 Lithobius niger
GGGAAGTTGTCCAAAAGTCTGCTTGTAATATTCTAACTGAATCGAGTATTTTTTTCGAGTATGGTTCAGTAATTACCAAACGACTATTTTGCTCTTGTTTAGCTATCGAATTTAAATATTATTTAAATTCTGCTGCTTAAATGTGCCTTTTCATCTTTTCAACTCCTAGATGCAATACCGTAGAATCTTGGAGCAATATAACGAAACTAGCGGTAAATTAAAAATGGAACTACACTATTCGCAGCAGCGCCCCGATTTTCATGGCTAAAACCAGATCACGTGACCCACATCGGATAATCTGGAACGTGGATGCTGTGCTTATAAAATGGTCAACGCTATCGAAATGGAGAACAGGCGCCCTTAAAGGCAGGTTGTCACAGAATGAAAGCTTGCTGAATACCGCACAATTTAGCGCTATTTAGTACTATTTAGCACTTGCTTGCATCAAGCGAGGAACATACAATGCCATTTCTTTTAAAGAAAGCCACATATAAGCCACATATAAGCCACATATAAGCCACATGTCTCCTTAATTACTGAGTATACATTTGAAACGTACTCGTGTAATGGGAGCAAACTATAAAGGTAACGATATCATTTCCGCTAGCATAGATAGCGCACCAATAGATTATAGATTCTGCTTTAACATAATTACAAAACTTAACTGTTGATATGCTAAAATTCACAATGTCGGCACCTGTAAATACATTTTCTTTCTACATTTAGTTCAAACGAAGGAATGTGACTGACCGCAGCAAGTCCGCGTAAACAAACAGACAGAAAAGGGAAATGGCGGAACGTGAAACTGAAGTGTCCAAGATTCCAGAAGTGGCGCGCAAATTGTCACAGTCATTCACAACCAGATTTCTTCCAAACGATAATGACCAAGCAATTTACTGTTCTGATTATGCGTAGTGGGGCCTCACTCTTAAAAATTTCCGGAAAATTACGGCACAAAAAACTGGCAATTTTTCTCATTTCTTTTAACTGTAAGCATGTAAGCATAAGTCGAAAACTGATGCGAATGAGATGTGTTGGCTTTGTGCACTATGATGTTGTATGCCCTTTACCCCTTGTTGGGCTGTATAGTACACGAGAACTAGAAACACATTACCAGTTCTTTGTACCGAAATTTACGAAATATTTTAAAAGTGTTGGATCCCACTTGAAAGATTCCTTCTTGATACAGATGGCTACTAACAATATGGGCATTACATTCAGGACTGGACACCATTGGGTACTTGGAGAGACGTGAAAGTGTTCAGGTTTTAGCTATCACTTCTTCCTACAGTGGAAAAGAATTTGCGGGTTTCATTTCTCGGCTCCAAACCAGTTGATTCAACAATTACAGAATCTTATTTTACTGGCGTCAATTTCCCGGTACGCACGAGAATTGGCATTGAGTCGGGAGTCGAGATGCGTAATTTCTACCCCAGTCGGCCTTGGTTTGAAGACACCATCTCCTTCCTCGCTTCATGGCTGTTGCAAGTGCAGTTGCCACATGCCTCAACTAATCATACGAGTGGCATTTTTTGCATACCTATAGGTTAAAACGTGAAACAGTGTATTTCTAACGCGATTTATGCCAGAAAATAGTTACAACCAGTGTTGCAGAGCACCTTCTTGCAACAACCCTAGTCCTTCGCAATATGGAATTTGGACAGCGTTCGCAGCAACACACTGATAGGCTGTCACCAGTCGCACTCGGCGGCTACTCCTGGCTCTAACGGTGGCATGGAAGTACGTTCGACGAGTTGAAGAATAATCCTGAATTTATTAATCGACGGAGGAATGTTAGTTACAATAGCAATCAGTATTTACAGTAGAAATCAGTAGCTCAAACATTGTTGATGTAGAATCACACAGTTCAAAGTATCGCACAGAACATGTTGGAGATCTACACAATGTTTTGCTAATTTAGACTAGATAACGGCTTTTGAGTTATTAACTAAATAATTCAATCCATGAGGGATTCACAGAGCTTTTAGCTGCAAAAGAATTTATATACCGATTTCAATGGTTGCACTAATGCCAACGCACATGACTTCAATGAATGGTTACTGTTCCTACACGATATATATCCCATTCATTACTTTTTGTTACACCTTCCCCTCGTGCTTTCATCTTCGTGTATTTTCCTCTGCCCCCTTTTTAGGCTGGCAGTCAGTGACCCCCTGGGTCTTTGCCAGTCCTGTTGCTCCAGCAACAAATTATTATAAAAAATATTATAAATATAGTCGCACACGCTAGAAGAAATAAACAGCCACAACAACGATCGTACTATATCCTAACGGCCTCCATCATAGGAGAGCATGATTGCGCGACTTATATTCGGCAGTCCAGGCAATATAGATAGTGATTTCATACAGAATAATATATGAGTACCAACCAAAGCCAAGCCAACCCTGCGAGCATCCACATACAATAATGTATGAGCCGTGCCCTCCCATGCCGGGCTACGCAACAAGCAGCTGGCACGGAATGGCACGGCCTGGCTTGGCTCGGCAAGCATTAATTATTCCGCCTTAAGTTCAAACGCATGCCGTGTCTCCCTGCTGGAAATCTTGACAAGGCTTTATTATAGTTCAAAATTCTCCGCCACCATTGTGGCCGAAACAAACGAGGCCAACAGCGCCCGCTTGTAATTTAAACCCATCGCTGGCCCTTCAGCACTTGCTAAAGGGGGTTGGCCGCGAAAGGCTGCGGGCCGGCTCCAGCTCGAGACGAATTATGACATGTGAAAAGGTTTAAACACAGCATAATGCTATGTCCTAGCCTTGTCTCAAACTAGTTCAGAGATCCAAACACGTTTTATATAGGGCTTAGATGTAATTCCACCGCCCTTCAACGAGATCGAGGAATCGTCAACAGAAACCTAAAGCCAGTAATCAAGCCCCTGGGCTAGTGGTAAACTAGGCTTCGGCATAGATCACTCAAACTAGGCTTAAATCATATTGACTTGAGAGCAAGATGACAAACGGTACACTGTTCAGCAGGTGGTATTTGCCCTCATGGCAAAAGTTGTCTTCTAACCGTTTGTGCAAAGAAAAAGGCTTGGACAGGCAGTAAGATTCAAGTTTACTGAATTTCAAAAATAAGGCATAAGGCATAAGCCACTGACCTCGTCAAGCGATCCCGAGCCCCGGCGAACTCAAGCATAGCCACTCGCTGCTTCTCGGGTTACATAAGACACATAAGGGAGAAATGTGAGGTTTGTCTTTTACACAGACAAAGAGGATACTACTGACATATCTGTGGACCGTGGCGAAGACACTGTGCATGCGTGCCGTAAGTGCAAGAACACAAGCCTCGTGTTCTTGACGTAAAATGCATTAGGTTTTAAATTCAAACAATGACCACAATCTCCCTGATACTAACTTTTAATGGGTGTTCAAAATTTGAACGCGCAGCTCAATTTAAATGCTCGCCATTCCATCATTTTCTCTGCTGAGTTGCCTGTTTTACAGAAATGTTACAAGGTTAGGTGCAAATTAAAAATGACACCAATGTACTACTCTGGTAATATTTCCCTATAGGGTATCGAGTACAGAGGTAACGATTTATCCTTAACTTAAACCACTCTAGGAGGTTTACAGGTAGGCTATACCCAACAGTTTATGCGTGTTTAGATGCTTAACACACAACTTTGCATCACTTAACCATATATAGCTACGAAGTTTTTGCACAGAACAAATTGCAAACAGGGGAATATGTAGACGCTGTAATGTAGAAGTACATCACTTAAACATATAGCTACAAGGCATCTACTTTTTTTGCACAGAAAAAATAGAAAAACAGGGGAGCATGTAGGCGCTGTAATGCACGAGTACATCTCTTAACCATATAGCCACGAGGTATCTACTTTTTTTGCACAGAAAATACAGAAAAACGGGGAGCATGTAGACGCTGTACCGTACGAGTACATCTCTTAAGCATATAGCTACGAGGTATCTACTTTTTTGAAAAAGGGGCATTCAGATGTTATAATACGCAATCACATAACCATAGGTATGCGGTATCTACCTCTTTTGCACAGAAAAATACGAAAACGGGAGCATGTAGGCGTTATAATGGACAAGTGCGTCACTTAACCATCTACGAAGAATCTACTTTTTTTTGCACTAGCAAGCAAGGGAGCATTTTCCCGATATAATGCACAAGTGCAGCACTTAACCACGTAGCTACGAAGCATTCACTTTTTTGCACAGAAAAAAATACAAAACAGGGAAGTATGTAGACGCGATAATGCACAAGTGCATCACTTAACCATGTAGCTACGAGGTATCTACTTTATTGCACAGAAAAAATAGGAAAACAGGGGAACGTTTAGACTCTTAATGCACAAGTTCATTGCTTAACCCTATAGCAACGAAGTATCCATTTTATTCTGAAGGAAAAATAGCAAACCGTTTTCCAACCAGGTTCTTCAAAGGTAAACAAACTTTTAGACAAACCTTACTATTTTACAAACAGGTTCAGTAAGACGAAATGTAAAATGTATATTAAAGTTTACAAAATTTACAAACAAAGGCTCCTTGAGTTGCGTGTACAACACACTAACATTAACAATTAATGTGATTTAGCAATTAACAACATTTAATAAAAAATCCAATATTTGGTGGAATTTTATTTTTCGAAGGCTCGACTTTATGTCGCTCCAGGTACTAGATAACATTTAATTTAAGACCATGATTTTTCAGACATCCTGTAACGTAATGTAGGCGTGTTTTGATCGCCTTAAAGTAAATAGACTCGAAAGAAAGTTCTAGCTTGGAAATAATGTCTTACTCAATACTCACACCTGAGAGAAAGGACTTTTTGACTACTTAGAAAGTAGCAGAACCCTTATCCGTATTAAAGACGAATGTTACACTTATGCATTACTTTGCACTGTCATGTTAATGTCATGTTCATGTTTTGACGCTCACTTTTTGCATGAAGTGTGCTTGAAAACGGCAGTCTCCGACCCGAAACATCGCCTTTTGTGTGCAATTTTTGTGCACAATTCTGGCTTGTTATCACTTTATTAAAGCAGTGCACAAACATACAAAAGCACGACGTTTCGAGGTTACTTCCACCTCGTCATCAGGCGCACTAAATCCACTAAAGTTTCGTCAACATGTCAAAAACCTTTCGTTTTCGTCAACATGTCAGACGCTGTCATGAACTGTGTTGTTTGACATGTTGACGAAACTTTCGTGGATTTAGTACACCTGATGACGAGGTGAAAGTAACCTGGAAACGTCGTGCTGTTGTATGTTTGTGCACTGCTTGGCTTTTTTATTCTTATAATCTTCTCTTGCTCGGCCGAGTAACTGTAATCTTCAGGACACTTTATATATCTAGTATACCATAACTGCGTCATACACTCACAAGGCTCAATAAAGGAGAAATAAATAGACATAAATCGCTGGAAATGATATTAAGGAAAATTTGAAATTAGCCAACAGTGAAAATCATACACTAGAAATAACGTAGTTCAGTAAGCCACCTTTATGTACTTACGTTTTGTCGGAGTGACATGACCCGGATTCGAACCGGCTACCCAGTTCGTCCCCAGATAACTTGCATAGCGCCTTAATCGCTATGGCCACATCCTCCACTGGCATAAAGATAACTCACTGAGCGTCCGAGCATTGTAACGTTTTAAACGTATAAACATAGCTTACTGTTTCAGCTACACGAATATCAACGTGATGACCGACTCAATAGACTCAACAGCTGAGCTAGCTTCATTGTGATAGTGGGCATCTTCATCAACACATCGAACAACTCAGCCGTGAAGCCCAGTCTCATCAGTACAGCTACGATTAGGTGGGGCTTCAGCGCAGAGTTTTTCCATGAGTTTATGAAAGTGGCCAGTAACTGAACTTCTTAAAGGATTGATTGACGCCAGTAGATTGAGCGAAAAGAACGATATGTTGTCAATGACGATGGGCTACTGTGACCAACTGCTACTACTGCGTATCTTTTTCTTCTTTTTCAACAAGGATGCTTTATTTTCTTTTAATGGGAGTATGGGAGGAAAAAGTGGTTTTTTATTGTTTCCCTCCTGTTCACCAGGTGGTCTGGCCATGAACTCGGCGAACACTTTCTAGTCATTTCCGCTGTTTGTTTACGTAGAAAGTGGAGTCAATGGGAGACCAGACTAGAATGCAAATAAACATCACAAATTAAGACACGGAGAGGAAATGAAAAAAAAAAATGATATACAGCCCTCGTCTCATGGGGATACATTTTAAATTTACTTTTCATGCCTAAGAGCTACTTTTTTCCCCCTATTTTTTTTTTCAAATAACAGAAGGACATTTTCTTTAAAACTACGAATACTTTTAACTTAATGGCTATTGTGTTCAGGGCCAGGAATGATCTGCTTTTTAATGAATTAAGTTAAATCCATGCATGTTATGTTTTTATTTCAAGTTTGCTATTTTAAATATAAAATTGTATGTAGCTGTACGGAACAGAGATGGAACTGACTTATGGGTCGGTGGCTCAATGGGCCAAATGGGTCGCATTTTATCGTGGGTCATGAGTCAAGACCGTTCGCCCACCGGTCCAGGGTAATCTTACGGTAATCAACAGTCTTACTAGTACTTTTTAAAAATTGTTCCTATTCTTTCAAAAATAATATTTTTGTTATAAGTTTATTTATAATAGAAACCAAAGCAGGATAAACAATTACTGGCGCGTTATGTTAAACTAACTTAACACTGTTAAGCACACGATTTATTGTTTTTCTTTTTTTAGGTTTACATTAATGAACTATAGAGCACATTTTTTGCAGCAAGTTATTGTAACACTGTGTTGTGTTTATTCAGTAAACGCTTCTTTAAAAAATTGGACTGTGTGAAATAACATTGCATGCATTTGCGTACACCGTATTACTTTTTCATCGCGTGGGAGGGTCACAGACGGTGGGTCACATTTTGTTCTTTATCGGGTGGGTCAAATGGGTCGTGGGTCAGAGCTTGAGTGGGTGAGGTGGGTCATGGCTCGGAAAAAGTGACCCACTTCCATCTCTAATGGGATTTTGTCAAAATAGTTGTTAGGACCTTGGGTCTATCGTATCTTTGTAACGTTATACCTGTGTATCTTTTTGGCGCTTTGGTGAATAACTCGCAGCCGTAGGTGTCATGATGGCTGAATGGAGGGAGTACTTAGTCTAGTAGCTTGAAGTAAGTCGATTAGAGTTTAATCAGAAATGAAAAGGGGACCCTGGCAAATTCACGGCCAGACTAAAGGATAAGAATAGTTACAGGAACTCAGAGATACGAATTCTGTAATTATCAGATACATTTTGGCAGGGCTATGACCTGCCATGACCAGAGGTTTCTCTGTTCTACTCACGAGTTTTTCCCTGGCGTTTTTCTTTGAAAACGAATGAAGTTCTAAATTGAGCCATTTCAGCTAGACAAATATTTAAGTTGCTTCAGATGACTAGGTTTCTGGCAATTAATTAAAAAAAATCATAAGCTATTTGTGTAATGACAATTATTTCCTTTATTTCCTTTGAAATAACAGGAAATAACTATTATTTTACTCATTAAAAGTTATGTTTGCTGCTACATGTACATTTTTGGCAAGTAGCTAATTCATTAAAAAAAGAAAAACTTTCATAACTCGTTTAATTTTCTGCACAAATTTAACTACTAGAAATCAAACTGCTACTAAAACGTGCTATATGAAAAAATAATAAAGATGTAATCAGTAAAAATACTCCTTTCGACATTTTTGCTTAACGAAGATTTGTCTCTTAACTACTAATAAATACAGACGCAACCCTATTTCCGTTGCCTATTGGACTTAAATGTCAGACTGCCTGAGCGGGAATTGAACCCACGACCTTTGCAACCGAAGGCCAGAGTCCTGCCGCTCAGCCGTACTGATACGGCCAAAAGGAAACGTTCATAGGCTAAATTTGTATGCCTATGCAAGCTATCTACTACACAATAGAAAATGATTAAAACATTAATACTTTGCTTTCGACGATGATTAACCCCTTCCACTATTGACGGTTGTCCAGAAGTGCCAGGTCCGGACCAAATAAGAGAAAAAAAAAGAAAATCGCAGGGTTCTCTGGGTACCATAGGATAACCGTAAGCATAGCCGAGTTGCAATGGACTTGGCCTCCCAATCGCGTGAATGCGAGATCTAATCGTGTCGGTAATACGGAACATAAAGAAAAAGAGCCATCTGTAGTACTTCTGGTGAGGAAGGGTTGAAATAGCCGTCAGACTGTATCGTTTGTATCTGTTAGCATTGTTGCAATGTGCGAGGAAGCTTCACAAGTAACAGTTACAGACCATTATTTACCATTATTTACACTTGAATACAACGTAGGAACATCCAAGGTCACCCAGCAAAGTCCAACTAAAAAGTAGGCCAAGCTTTGAAAATTCAGATTTCTGTAGCGGGTGGAGAAACTAAGTCAGGGGTGGGAGGGTTTCTGTTTAATTTATCCATGTATGAGCAACCGTGTAGCGTCATGTGGTCCATTCCGTAAGGCCGGGAACGTGATCAAGATGTTATTTACAACTTGCTTGCTTTAAATACGAGTCACTGCTTTGGAAATCGTAAATTTAGGTATCCCATTTTGGCGCATGTTTATCTGCAACGCATTAAAATAATTGAATCCGAGAAAAACAAGGGCGTTTTTAGCGTAGGAGTCGAAACTGAACTTGGTCATGCACAAGCTTATGGCTTCTCCCACCAGATGGGGTCGGTCGGCCATTGGAATTCAGGTGAGCGAATTCCGTCAGTTGTCTATCTATCTCTATGCCTCGGGCCAAAGATGGCGTCATTGCCGTTTTGGGAAGATGTATCGACAGGTGCAAAGAACTCGAGTGGGTGGCACAGGGAGGGTCATCTACAGATTACAGAGTGTATCAATGAAATGGTCAGGTTCGCGTGAAACCACTCGTGTAATCTCGGTAATAACTGAATACAAGTGCCTCTAATACGAGTAGTTTGCACACCACACGTCAATCAAAACACACAATAATAGAATTTACAACTAGACTTTACCTGGTTATTTTTGGCCAACTCAGCCTTTGCCCTTTCTTTTCCAAGTATAACCGCAAATCAAAATATGAGGAAATGACGTTTGTTTTTCCTACAGACCTCAAGCAATTTATGTGGAATTGTTTTACTAACTGACATTTTCGTACTAAGTCGTATTGGTGAGAATAACTACAAATTCCAGTTTTGCGTGTGATAACTTATCTTGATACATTTCTCTTTACTCCCACTTTTAACCGTATGTTGGGCGGTGTTACCTTGAGACAACAGTTGACTCAACGTCATGCAAAAAACCAACTCCCAACTCGCACTGCAAGCTTTGTGAGGGGTCCCCGGGGACCCCAAGGATAGCGAGCAGCAACAGCCAAATGGTCAGCGTCCCTGCCTCCAAACCAAGTGAATTCTGGTTTGAATCCCACGACCGACTAAACTGGTAAAAAGTACCAGAAATTCATTAATGCAACACTTTTCTTTACTCCCACCTTTAAAGAGACACTCTGCTATAATGTAGCGCCACATGCAATCATTAGGCCTTAGGTAAGAGCCGGATAAAAAGATTTCAGAGCTATAAATTTGTCGTGATCCCCCCCCAAGCCTACTAGAATCAGTAACACATTCTGACACCGCCTGACTTCCTACTCCTTTGTACTAGAAAGAAAAACCTTAAGAGTTGAGCCAGTGTATTGGTTTGCTGCACAGTTAAATAGGAAAACGTTTAAGTATGCTTCCCAATTCTTGTTTCGCCATATCAAGCGTTCGATAAAACACACTTAACCCTCACGCCCCAACAACCTTGAATACAAACTCTTTAAAGCCCCTTCCCCCCACCCCCCGGTCGAAATTCTGCTACTGCCTACCCAATAACCTACACCCTCTCCTCCCCGTTCAGAAATACTCCATCGTACCTTACAAACAAAATAAAACAAAACAAAGGCCATTATGGTATTGGGCATTATGATGTGTAATATTCTATACACTAGTGTACAGAACTAGGGGGCAAGGTGGCCTGATGGTTAGCATGACCGTCTCCAGAGGTCCCGGGTTCGAATCCGGCCTCAGCCACCCTTGGCATTTTCGGGCAGAGAAGGTCCCTGTGATGTCTCGTGCTCATGTCGATTGCGGCATGTAAAAGAACCTAGGATATCCGATAGGATTTACCTAGCAAAATTGACCCTCTCTCCTTCTGTCGCCATAGCTAACGCTGGGTGCGCGTCAAAATGCTACAGTGTACAGAACTGCTTTATTAAGGCTGCTCTTTTACGCATGAACATTGGGTCGAGCTATCAACTCCAACTCCAGCTGATTTTCTCGTATTTTATGTTAAGAAAAAATATTCGTCTGTTCGGTTTATTTGAGTTGTAATGTACGCGCCTGAAAATGTATTTTGTGTGGTTGTCTGCATGTGCACGTGTCTGCACGTCTGTATATTTGGTAAACGGTAACATTGGCAATAAGGGAAAATTGGAGGGGGGGGGGGGATTGCCGCAACCTAGATCTACGTGAATTTGAAACGCATTCCTAAAACTTAGGTATTCAATTTTCAGATATTCATTTCAAAATTTAAGAAAACTGTAGTTGTGGGGGGAAGAGGTGTCCGGGGCGGAGCCCTGTAATGTAGCATATTCTGAAGAAGTCAGCGTGAATATGAAACGTTTTCCTGCAACTCGTGGTGTAATTTTCATACGAATTCATTTCAAATTTTTTTATAATATTTTTTTTAATACAATGGCTTCTATAGTTTGTTGGGGGGGTCCGAGTTGGAGCCCTATAAGCTAGAAAGAAATCAAAAAAGAAATCAGGGTTACTCTGAAACGTTTCCCTGAAAATTCGAGATACAAGTTTCATACAAATTCATTTCAAATTTTTTCAAAAAAAAATTTTTTTAACAAGGGCCTCTTGTACAGTAGTGGGGGACCTCCATTGGTGCCATGGTTTCCCACTTCGACACTGTTTACCTTTGCCAAGATAACATTTTAGTCGTAGTTTGGTTCCTACCTCGAAATCGGAAATTCTCACACAAAATAATGAAGTAAAAATTTTTTTCCAACCTTGGTTTCCGTTTTATCTAAATAACAAACGAGAGCCCTTCCAACACCTTTTGCTATGTACAGCTTTTGTGAAAATTCATAAAAGAAAGGTTTACTAGTGCTAACCTCTTTAATATTAGACACTCCTGTTTATGAAGGGTTACGTTGCAGATGGGGAACACGAACCCATTTTAGGAAATTCCCAACTGACTGCTTGTTGGCACAGTTTCATCATTGCCAACTAATTCAGCCTTTTAAACGTTCTTCCTGGTATAGGCGTCTCTTATGACTTTCAGGAAAAAGATAGCATATGGGTGGAATATAATGGAAAGGTGCGGCTTTATGCACACCATTTTTATGGCTTTTTTGTCACTTCCATCTTCGGGTTGTCTTTTGGGGTGTGGAGCTTCAAGTTTCCTTACCGATTATTCCTGTAAATATATTTTAATGTTTGTTGTCAACTTTTGTATTAACATGAAAAAAATTGTAGTAGTCGTTTGGAAATGCCTTAATTACGAAACAGCTCATTAACAGGCATTAAAAGTCGGGTTAATCATGAGCCAGATTCGTGATTTTTCACTTTTTTGTGAGAGATCCGCCCAGGTCTAGTGAGGAATGACCCCCTACCCTCCAAAATTCCAACTGTAGGCTAGTTACCCCTCGTAACACTTGAGTGCACAGGGGGAGGATGGGGGGGAGGGAGCAGGGGGGCATTGCCACTGCCTTTTTTTGGAAAAAAATTCCCTTTTTTACCCTTTTCGAAGAAAAAACATGATGCCTGAAAATGGTCGCAACGAGGAGACCATAAAGCCATAAAAAGGGGAAAAAGAAAGCTAGGAAGCCAAAGAAAGGGGCCAAAAATGGTAAAAAAGTGAATAACAAGCAAAAAAAAAAAGGAAAAATAAAGCCTCAGCGTGCCCTTTCACTGAAAGTTGTCCCTGCCCTCACGGATGTCTGTGCCCTCACGCTACTGCCTCGTAACATCAAGCTTATTTACACAGAATAAATTATATTTCCCACCACCACACCTAATACCAAACGCATGTATCCCAGAAATAAATGATATTACTCCCACGCCACTCTTTTTGTTGGATATTAGGAAAACCCCACAAAGTATTAGATTTTGGATCATCGTAATGGTAAATAGTAATGGTTGACGAGTTGTGTTGTTTGAGTGTTGGGTTCTGTTTTGGTGATGTGGTGTTGTATTAATTTGTCAATACCGGCGCCCCCCCCCCTCAATGCCAGTGAGGAGCACCCCTGTGGACACCACTGGTTTGAGATACACACGGTTTTTAAGCATTACGTTGTAATCATGAAGATTGACGGTTTACTTTCTTTTTAAGGAGATGCTGTTGTTCTAATTTACTGGAGTTTCCGATAAAAAAGAATGTATATGTTTATATACTAGCTGCTCCCTGTGCAGCATACGCCAGTCTAGTATATAGGATGTCATGTTGCGCCGTCAACAATACTTGCCGTATTATTTCGTATGTTACTCATTTTCACTATTAATCTACATTGCCCTTCACAATGCCGACCGCTCACCCTTTTTCAATCCTACCTTGCAAAGAATGAATCCACTCGCTTTTTTTTCATTGCTACCGTGCAAGGAATGAAAACGCTCCCCCTCCCCCCAAAAAAAACCACTATCTCCAATTACCAAAAAAATTTCGGGACATCACAAAGCAGATGGTAGCAAAGATAAGTTAGGATTGACTGGTATATGTCTTTCCCAGGACATTTTCTTTTCTGATCCATTTTTGATCTCGATCTACTCGATTCACTCTGCTGCTATTTAAGAAATAAACCTGCTTACACCACAAGCAGACTCTTCATACCAACTTAAGTTGGTCTCACTTTAGGAAGCCTACTTTGGGTCCTGGTGATTTCACCGACACCAAGTAAATAGATGGTAATTTCACCAATAGCCATTTCAACTACTGATATGTCACAGATATCAACAGTTCACAGTTCAATAAAACTTTCTGGGGCAACACAACAAGCGGCTCCAGTGCCTACTTAATTGTAACTGGTCTTCTGTACACTACCACCATTTTCGAAAATGTTGAAGCACACACCTCTATCACGCAATGCAACAGCGATCTCTATTACATAATCTAAGAGCAGTAACCATCACAATTGCCGGTTAAAAATGTGTTAGCTTTTAGGCCTATGGGAGTAATTGTCAGCTTTTAAGCCTAATTTTTATCTGCCGTTTTAATTTCGTAAGTAGCAGCTAACGGAGAATTGGGTTCGACAGTATGCAACACGGTGTAGAGACTTGAAGTTGCCGTGGCCATTGCCGTGGCCGTGCCGTTGCCGTAGCTTTTAGAACTAATTTTTTATTTACTTGCCGTTCTAATTTTATAAGCACCAGCTAACAGAGCAGTTGGTTCGAGAGTAGGCCTATTCATCTATGTAACACGGTGTCGAGACTATTTTAAACGAAGCTAATATGTGTCGTTAACGAATTTCTTTTGTGTTTACGGTTATCCTGTAGTGGTTAAATACGACGATCAAACGTTATCATTTAATTGAGTTGCATCGACAGAGCCTATTAGCTATCATGGAAGCAACGATGGTTTAATTGCCATGTGTTTCGACTGATTGTTGGAAGAAAGTTGAGGTTAGCTGATTGTTGTGTCACCGTGGTAACCAAAGATTAACCATGCGTTGCTGGGAAGCCAGATCATGACTCACGTGACTATCAGGTATAGGCCTACGTCGTATTGTTCAGAAATTCGTTTAAGCCTATACTAAATGTCGTTCAGTCATACATGCGTTATGTGGTGGACACCAGGAAACCAGACGATTCGTTCGTAAAAACAACATGGTGGGAGAAATTTGACAGTTTTATCTGATAAAATACCGTGTGCTCGTTTTATCTGGGTTAAAGAGGCGTGATTGGATGGTGGCTGTCGTTTACTGGCTTCCCATTGGTTAATGGCCGTTAGAAAATTCTGAATGTGCATTCTCAAGAGAAAACCGTAGCGAGGTGGAACACAAAGGCCCAAAAAGGCAGAGCACAAAGCACGCAAATGCGGCTAAAGAACCCCCCCCCCCACCCCCCTAAAAAAAAAAAAACACAAACACAACAAAACAATATAAAACATGCGGTTAAAGAACCACAGGATGGAAAGCCAAATGTTCTGGAAAAGTGATTAATAAATACAGATGCAAAGACGTAAAGTCCAAAAGGCAACGTAAATAGGTTTGCATCTGTATTTATTGATCACTTTTCCAGCCCTTTTGGCTTTCCGTCATGTTTAACCTTATTTCACTCTTTATTAGTGTTCCTTTCTGTTCACTTGGTGTGTGGCGCGTAAACACGCGTTCCTCCAGTACAGATGGAAAGTGCTTGATTATATGTGTATATGTGTGCGTGTTAAATGGACGTTTCCTTTTGCCCGTGTCAGTATGCCTGAGCGGTAGGACCCCCGGCCTTTGGTTTCAAAGGTCGTGGGTTCAATTCCCGCTCGGGCAGTCAGACATTTAAGTCCAAAAGGCAACGTAAATAGGTTTGCATCTGTATTTATTAGTTAAAGACCCACTGAAAATAGACAAAACCGAATCAGAGACATGGTGTCTTCATTCCCATTCTCGCTCCGCACTTATTAGGCATAGTTGCTTATCTGAAGAGCGAACTTAGGAACAAAGGCACCATATCTGTGATAAGATGATGAACTATTCAATGGTCTGAATCAGAGTCACGTTCTCTGACGAACATAAAGGTGGCATACTATACATGTCATTTTTCTGTACAGCTTTCATCGTATGGCTCACTTTTTTCCTTTATAGTTTCCGTGAAAATGCACTCGAGAATACATCGCAGTCATTCCGTAATAGTCACAGTTCATACTGCTGCCAGTCTTTGTTGTCGTCCTTGGCGTATTCCCATTGGAGTGCGGTGGGCGTTCGTCAAGAAAGCCGGGGTCAGAAGCCGCGTCCGCGCGCATGCCAAGTGGGGCCGTGGAGCCCCGCAGTCTGGCGCTGCTAGTGCACGTGCATGACGAACGAACGCAGAGGGGCGCCTCACCTTGTCATCGAGAGGACTGAAATGCGGACAGGTGCGCAGTGCTCCGCATGACGTCATGCAATGTAGGCCTACGTGCCCTAGAAATCGTCAAAGTGCGAACACTTACCAGAAGGTTAGAATGTATAAGCACGAATTTAACTTGGTTTCACTTAGCCTAGTATCGAAATTAAAACACCAATCAAACGGTGATTGGTTTGGATTCCAGGATAAACAATGGACTTTGAAAAGTAAGGATTGACGATGGAAAAATTCAAAGGGAAATAACAGAAATTAAAAGGTTTAGATCGCTGAACCCTAGACAACTTAGTGATTACTTGACTGCGTAACAGATTTGTGCTGATCACTTGATTGCTTTTCCAACGTCACTTTTTTTTTTTCATTTTAGGGGCGAAATTTATCGCTTTCACACGTTGAAATATTTCTTCGTAAGGTTGACTCAATCGTTTGTAAAAGCGGCACTAGAAAATTTAACTAACAAAATTTATTCTAAAAAACGGCTCCTCGTAAATGTTGAATGGCCTACAAACGACGAATTAGAGTTCAAGTGTAGTTTCTGTAGTACACTCTTGCTCTGCAGGGAAGCCCGACGTTCTGCTGACGGCTCTGGTATGGTCTCATTTCGGTGTAAACGCATAGAGACCATTTATTAAGTTGTGGGGGTTGGGGGGGGGGGGGGAGTATGAGACCAGCCCTGGTAGTCAGTCGACAGTCGTTCAGTACTGTCCAGAGAACGTGTCTTTGAGTTTTAAACAGTATGGAAAGGACAATTAATAAAGAGTAAAATTCATATTTCCTTTATTCACATGAATTCTGGCATCAAAATGAGCCACAATCAGCTGAATTTCTCTGAACACTTTATAAAAAAACCTGAATTTTCGGACCTACACGGAATTATTTAAAAAAAAAAACAAGCGGCTGCAGCGACTTTCTAGTCGCACCCGGTCTTCTATACAGTTCCCCACTTCCAATGTTGATGCGTACACCACTATCAGGCATTGCAACAGCTATCTCTATTATATAGTCTAAAAGCAGTAACCATATAAATTACTGGTTAAAAATGTGTTAGCTTTTAAGCTTATTTTACATTTCAGGCGTAGTTGTCGGCTTTTAGGCTTAATTTTTACCAGCAGCTTTAATTTTTTAAGCAGCAGCTGCCGGAGATTTGGATTGTATAGTAAGCCTATCATTTTTGCAACACGGTGCGCCTCCGGGCACACTGTTACAGTGTTAACGTAACGCGCAACGTAGACTGTATAGATCAGTGGTAGTAGGGGATTGACGGGAGAGACACTGTTGATGAAGCCATCAACGACTCGTAGCAAATTGACGTTGCCGTGGTAACGAGATTTCAGTGTTAATTTTTATTTTTTAAGCCTTATTTTTTAAATTGCTATTTTAATTTCGTAAGTAGCAGATAGGTCTAATGGAGAATTTAGTTCAACGATAAGCCTATCCATTAATGCAACAATGCAACGAGACTTTTAAACGAAGCTAAAATCCATTTGTTTTTATGTAAGCCTCAGCAAGAACTTCCATGTTAAACGTCAAACTTTGAACTCCTATAGTCTCTCTCGCCCAGAATTGACATAGACCAACGAAATTCGGTATTTTGGGTCGTGCCGTAACTCTTTCACTGCCTTACAAATTTTAATGACAACAGTTAAACCGTTCGGCGTCCACAGCATGGCCATTTCTTGTTGTTGTTGTTCTTGTTGTTATTGTTGTTGTTGTTGTTGTTGTTGTTGTTGTTGGGACTCTTTGCCCTCACCTGGAGACCGAACCACTGAACCGATTTTCAAGTAACTTAAAACGTAGGTATGAACATGGCCTAGGGTCTTTCGCAGGCTATTTTAATGTAACTACAATATTCTTGACACGGAAAGCCAAATGGGCTAAAACTTGTGCTCTCACCTAGAGATCGAACCAATGAACCGATTTTCAATTTGTATAGCTTAAAACGTAGGTATTAACACCGACCACGGCCTTTTGAACCCCGTTTTGATGTGACTACAGTATTCTATTCGGCAGAGCAATTATTATTGCAGAGCACTGGCAGAAATCATTAATGTACTCTTTACCCTCACTTGGAGATCGAACCACTGAACCGATTTTAGAGTTCTATAGCTTAAAACGTAGGTATGGACAAGGCCTAGAGCCTTTCGCAGGCTATTTTAATGTAACTACAATATTCTTGACACGGAAAGCCAAATGGGCTAGCCAAATGCTCTAACCTAGAGATCGAACCAATGAACCGTTTTTCAATTTGTATAGCTTAAAATATAGGTATTAACACCGACCAGGGCCTTTTGATTACGATTTTGATGCGACTGCAGTATTCTCGTCAGCAGAGCAATTATTATTGTAGAGCACTGGGCAGAAATAATTAAGTGGAGTATTAAATTTTTGCAGAAATTTTGCAGAAAACATAAATTTGCTGCATAAGTCTTTCTTAACAGTAAACATCGAGCCAGCCATGGACCCCTATGAAATACCCCAAAGTGCCTTCAATGCCCCCCCCCACCACCCGTGATGCCTCCCAGGGGTTTGGGCAACAAATTCTTATGAGATCAAGAAATTGGGTGCAAAAGTCATTCTTAGCAGCATAAAACGAATCAGCCATGGAAAAGCAGTTATAACAGTTATTTTAAGGTGATTACAGTGTTCTTTTCTGTGTTATTCTTGCTGAAACAAGAAAAAAA
>JAHWFP010038231.1:21029-40794 GCA_023313725.1 Lithobius niger
GTATGCTGATAAGGTAAATAAAAAAAAAAGTGAGCGTTTGGCCCTTTCTTTTTTGAAAATAGGTGAGCTTTTGTCCAGTGAACTTTTGACTGGTGAGCTTTTGTCCAGTGTGCTTCTGTTCGATTACCGTCTAGGAATAAGACCGTCACCACACACCTCGGCCATGTTAACCACGTTTTTCTTCAAACCTTAATCTCTGTCTACACGAAAACACTACTTAGCGTTCTAACCGCGCGGTTGTGGCAAGTATTTTATCATGTCCGATTACGCGTCAGATGAGCTAACTTTAAAGAGTTACGCTGACTTTCGTCCTTTCTACAGTATCAATTAACTTAAGCGTATAAAATGCGGATGTAAGCATTAAAAAACTTAATGCTTTAGGAACATGTACAAGAAAAAGACATATAAGTCATCAGCTTCGTACTGATACGTTTAAAAGAACCTCCCGCATCTCAAAAAAACAAGCTGGAGCTTCTTTTATACCATTTATAGTGCAATGCTGATGGCTTACATGTCTTTTTTTTGTATCGGTTCCTTTTGAATATTAAGTGTTTTACTTTTTTTAGGCCTACGTTCGTATTTTATATGTTTAAGCGGTTTTTTATTACTAATACCTGTTATTTTTTTTCTTGGAGATATCCCAGGTAAATCAAATACCTAGAATTTTGATGAGATAATCACGATGTGCGATATGTGAGACGAACACTTTTTGAAATAAATCAGTCACAATAAATAGTGCTCAAAAGCCCTGTTCCTTGTTAATACATACGTTTAAGCTACAAAAGTTGAAAATCGGTTCACTGGTTCGGTGTTCTAGGTAAAAAGCAAAATTTTTCCAACAAAAAGAACAACAACAATATTATAGTCACATCAAAATAGCCATCAAAAACCGGTAGGCCGTGTTCATACCAACGTTTTACTCTATAAAACTTGAAAATCGATTCATTAGTTAGATCTCCAGATGAGGGTAAAGTGTCCCAACAACAACAACAACAAGAAATGGCCAGCGCTGTCTAGGCCCAACGGTTCAATTGTTGTGATTAAAATTCTAATCCAGTGAAATAATTACGACACGACCCCAAATACCGAATATCGTTGGTAATATGTCAATTTTGGGGTTAACCAGGTAAACCAGGTTAGGGATCTTCGACTGTTCTATTGGGTAGGTTCACTCAATTGAATGCGTCTGAGCTATAGCACCACTATTTTCCGTGGTAAAGTATACACGAGCGAGATTCATTTGGTGACGTCTTTGCTCGCAAACCAATCCTCGAAGCAGACGACGCTTGGCTTTTCGAAGCCAACAAAAATGTTCGTTTCAACTAGCCAGTAGTTTTTAACAAAATGAATGAATAATTATGAAATAACTGATCGCACAATCTTTACTGAACGTTAAAGCAACATCGGGCCTGCCTTATAACAGCCACGCGCAGGCATATGTCCGCGCGCTGCCGTCGCGAGATTCGGCGTAGTAATACTACAACGTCACTTCCGCCCTCGTCTTCTCGTGATCACGTGAACGACGCGAAACGACGTCTGGCCTAGAAGACGAATTGCGAGTCAGGTGACAGCATTGATGCAAAAACTGTGTCGTCACAACCGGAAACAATGAAACGTCATGGTTATTGTAGGCGCGCAAAGGATCATATACGTGCGGGGCGCAGTAAATAAAGTTACCAATATTCAACAGAAAATCTCGCAGACGCCACATTTTAAAACGGATTTTTAGCCTGGGATTGACTAACGGTACGTAAATAAAACTTTGGCCCGTACTTGTGTAGAGGATCAAAAAAAATGGCGCTGGGAGGAATGTCCTTTTAAATATAATTATTAAAACAAAACGACAAATTTTTATGAGATTACCCAGGATGAGAGTTGGTGACGTAATTACTTCGAAACCAAAACAATGGCGTGCTTTTACGATGATAGCTTGTGACGGTGCTCTATACGCCTGATGACACGTTATAGCAAACCATATTCATCTTCAGCATATAGCAGGCATATAACAGGCAATAACAGGCAAAGCTCTATTTTTTTGGTGTACTGCTCAGTGCTCTGCGAACCACTCCAACATCGATCTTTACGAATACATCTGGATAGTCCTGCCACTGATGTATAAATGATAAAGGAGAGATTGCGATGTTTCAAAACGTGGGAAATTGGCAGTAATAGTGTTTTTTTTTGTTTTTTTTTTACCATTAGTAATACCGTTCTGAAGTCTTCACACGGAAATAAACTTTCCTATGGTATATTATGGCAAATAGCTTTGTTTTGTTCATGTAGTGTTCGGGGCTACTAGCCGTGGAGATCGAGCTCCCTTGCCATCGCTACTAAAATTTGCCTTACTCATCCAATGGAAAAAGAGAATATCTCCAAATATATTTGAGGTAGGGATTTCACCGTCGATCTCATGAATTTCATGCATCATAACTTCCTTGCCATGAAATTCTGCCCAAATCAGAATAAACGTGGCACGTTCGCCAATACCAATCAAGAGGCGCACCGTGTTGTATAAATGAATAGGCTTACTGTCCAACCCAATTCTCCATTATCTGCTACTTACGAAGCTAAATTACACCTAAAATCCGAAATAGGCCTTTGCGAACGCTGTCGTGTCGCAATCAGACAAACACACACACGACGCACACTCAGGCAAACAGACACACAAAATCTAAATTCACTTGAGTAGTCGACCTCGCTCGCTTAGCTCGCCCGGCCAACAAAAAAACAAGGCATTGCCCCCACTTTTACGTTGAATTGTCAACTCTCAGGTAATCCTGACATTTGGACTAGTTGATTGACTTGATTGATTCAAAGTTTTTGTGATTCTCTGCTTCCCTTAAAGTCTCTCTTTAATGAAATAACAAACGTTTTATATTGTTTATTTTCACACATTTTGTGACACCATCTTTATAGTTTATTTCTGTGAGACAGGTTCTGTTTTACTTTTGCGTTCAACGAAAGTGTTGCGCACTTGGGGAGCAGCGCAACACAGATGCTGTTTATCGCGCAGGAATTCGGGCATTTGTTGTTGTTGGGGCCACGAACTGCCTCTGCCTCCTGACACCTGAAAAGGTCGGTTGTGAAGCTGCGCATTTTAAGGAGGCGAGGGTCAACAAAAAGAGCTTTGTTGTTATGAATGAAATGAGACAACTGCTGTTCAAGAACCGACCAACCGTTTATGACATCTTTGAAGGAGGCGAAAGCAGCAGAAGAAACGAACGAAACAGGCTTGGACGTTCTTATTTAAGTTGTAAAATTTCACTGCATTTTGTATGGCTATGATGTGCGGTCAATAAATTTTTACCATTATACTACATCGTATGCGCGTAGTTTATTTCTACAGTTCTTTAAGAAGTCCTGCACCATATTCAGATCAGTAAGTTCTCAAAAACTAACTGAAAATAGAGCCTGAATTACGTGAATTGAACTTTAATTACGTGAATTGAACTTTGGAAGTTTGTCATGCTCCCAGCCGAAGCCATGGCGCAATGACAGAGGGCAATTTCAATCTGAAATTCCTAGGTACGAGGCACTATACAGGGCCATGGCCCCCACTACGGGGTGGTCAGGTGGACCCGCTGTACCCAGGCCCGGCCACTCAAGGGGCCCGTACGGCCAAAAACAATTTTCTCGCAATTATGAGTTTTGATGACTATGAGTAACGTACTCGATTTGTGGGTATTGTGAAAATTTTTTTTATACTCCCAACAAACAACAACTCAAATTAGGGGCCGTTCAAGTATTACGTCATCAATAAATTGGCCATTCCCCCCCCCCCCCTCATCATCAATCGTCATCAATTCCTCAACCGCCCCCCTCCAGTATTACGTCATTTATAACTTGACTTCCCCCAGTAAGAGGGGGTGTTTTTTTCTCTATTTCCCTTTTTTGAGGACTTTTTTTTTTGCATTTTCCACCCTTTTACTGGGATAACGGTGCTTACGTCTTCAACTAGCAACCCCCTCCCGCCTCGTCATCACTCGTCACCAGCTGGCGAACCCCCTCCCCTCCTCCCCCTTCCTGATGACGTAATACTTGAACGTCCCCTTAGCACGGAGCAGGAGCACTGCAGTGCAAGCTTGTCAGCTTGTTAGGCTGGGAAGCCAACAAACGTAAGCAGCCCGGATTAACGAATGAACCAACCCGTTTAGAACAATTGTGGCTTCTCCTACATGATCTGAACTACGCAACCACGAAATTTTCTACCTGGCTATTGGAAACAAGAAACACGATAAACTTGTAGTCCCATCAGTGAGTTTTGCAGCACATTGCAGTTAGCTGAAAACAACGGTTCGGTTTCTTTTAGCCTGGTTTCCAGGACAAAACTAAAAAACAAATCATAAAAGTGTGCACACTTTAAATTGAAGTGAGCCAATAGATAAGCCAAAAGGGGTCCATCGAAAGTATTAATGATTCAGCCTTTTAAAGGTAGGTATAGTGTCCGCGGCCTATCTCGAGTTCTCCGCAGAACGAACACAGATAATCGATTGTACGTTTTCAGTAGCAGAGTGCATTGTTGATATCCAAGATGGTTACAAAAACAATGGCGGCCGTCGATTAAAGCCACCCCATCCAGGAAGTCGTAGCCGCTCACAAAATACTTGCAGGACTCAAGATACACCGCGCACATACTAAGACTGTTAGTCGCAGTCCTTTTTAATACGACACAAAAATAACATTCAAGCAGTGTAAATAGCTATTTAAAACTTGAGTCAGATTTCGAGCTATAATAATGGGTAGATATAGGCGAAAACGCAGACAGACAATAATGTGGGAAGAGCATAGGCGGCTGAATGACCGGCTATCAGGCTTGAAGGGGCAGAGCGGTGGTACGGTCCCTCCACGGGCCTCCAAGCAGAAAGGACCAATAGTCAAGCGAAACAGCCACACCTACGTCTGAACCGAGTTCCGTGTTCGGATCGATGAGCAAGGTAGAATTGGATAACTTACAGGTTGGGAAGTCGTAAGTTGTATCAAGGAAAAGGTGAATGCGTAAGAAGAACTTTATTGATGGTTGTTAGGGGCTCGGCCTCTCTCTCTAGCTTGGCACGGCATGGATTCTCTCCCTAAATCTCACGCAGGATTTACTGGATAGCAGTAGGTTAGGATTAAAGTTCAAATGATGGTAGAGTCCCGAAAACACACATCACTGTAAAAGTGCTTGATGGACTGAGAGTTCAAGCCATTAGGGACTTCGCATAGCTACCTTTGTTTTCAGGAATTCTTTGCTGTCTTACGATTAGGCCTGAACAATGGCGGCCATCAGAACTACACGTCATGTAAAGGGTGACGCTTCTTGGCAAAAAAAAAAGAGTCTCTAAAAAAGATATCTGCGGAGGAATTTAGAGGGAGAATTTTAAGGCTAAGGAGACTGCCGGTACAATAGGGTGTGCTTTGGTTTGAATGTACAAATGCTTATAAAAGAAGAAGTTCGCCTAACAAACAAGGATACAATTAGGTGGAGATCGGCTTTAACAATGTTATGATGTTCTTAAATATTCGCTTCGGCCGAAGGCTTAACATTGTTTAGCATCAAGGGCTGTACCTTTAAGTCAACAATACAGTTGTGTACATTGTTGGAGAGCGGGGCTTAATTAAATAATTAAGAGTGGTCAAGCTTATAAAATGTTACACGTAAATCGTAAGGGGAAATTTAAGAGTGGGGAATCAAAGGACCAGTAGGGAATTTTCCCACAAGATCGACACATCATGATCAGAGTGAGATAATACGCGCTCATCCCGGTACAATCACGATAGTTGTGGATACGTTTGCCATCATGGATTTCTGTTTTCACTGATAAGAACATTTATCATTTTCCTAATGCAAGCTGTATTGGAAGAAGTGACATAAAAGCCGCAACTATGCAAAGGTAAAATTTTTTTTTAAATAGTCAAAGTTTAGATGCGACGTTTGTTGGGGAACAAACATTGCTCGCAAGATGTCAAACGTAACAGGGTTTCATTGTAAAAAACAAAGGGTGATCATCAAACACAATGTCTTTTTCTTAAACACTACAATCAATCATTGTTGAGATCTGGCGACAGAATCGGGTCCGTACCGGCAGCTCGATATCTGGGATCGGCAAACGTAAACAAGCTCTTTACACGTTTCGGACGCTACTATACAGCTCATTTACATATTTTTAAAAATCAGGACAGCATCGTCATTTGGGATGAGCATAACGATAACCATCGGCAATGGTTAGCACGGTTGTCTGTTAATATTCCAAAGGTCCCGGGTTTAATCTTAGTCTCGGCCTTCCCCAATGCATTTGGGAAGTGAAGGGCCTTGACGATGCACTCATGGCTTACGTCGATGCAATGTGGCATACTGAAGTTCTCCAAGCAACCTGAACTGTCCATCTCCATTCTAAGATAACCTTAGCAGTTGAAAAGGAGATTAATTAGACCGGTTCCTTACTTATCCCTTCCATTGTCACTTAGATGAAATCTAGGATGGGGAGGGGGGAAATAACTGATAAACCATCATTACAACGAAACAGCAAGAAAAAGGGGGTTGGTGCGTAAGGGCGCGTTTACGCAGCTACCCGCCTTTGCATTCTTGCAGCTAGAACTCAATCGCGATGACAAAGGTGACATTGCCATGGTAACAACGCTAAATGGATTAGCTAAATCCGACATCGTTTGAGTAAATACTTGCAGCCTTATAATCCGTGCCAATAATATAAAGAATTCCTCATGACGAAACAATTTTTCCAAACGCTTCTGAACCCACGTTATTTGCTGTTTTCGTTGCGAGGCGGCAGACATAAAACCGCCGCCATGTTGGAATTTGAGGTGATTTCTAGCTTCTCGCTGCGAGAATGCAAAAGCAAGTGGTTGCGTAAACGTGCCATTAGAATCATAATACTTTCAGCGAAGTACGCGTTATTCATTCCTGTTTGGTTATTTGCCCTACTAGCTTGGTTTCGTCAAAGTGACGATGGGTGATTGACGATGGTTGTACTGATTTTTTTAATTACTTAAACTTTACGTGATAATAGCTCAATAGTGGGCTACGTAACGTCACATCTTGACTTTTTGTGTTTGGTTTTATGCGCCTCTTTGGCTACTATTTTCCTTTTTTTAGTTTTGAGAAAAAAGGCCAGGGGTCAGCTAAGAGGACAAAATAACATTCTGCACTGGTGAACATTCAGGTAAATAGTAACGGAAGTCACTGAAAAGAATGCTGATAAAGCATTCACAAATCTCCATTCTGTTGAAAGGGGTCTCTCTTCTTGAATTGTTCCAAATACTGGACTAAATTTCAATCTTCGAGCCAACCCAACGATGACTGTTGTTGAGCAATAATGACTAGTGTCGACCAGAAAGTGATATCGTGGTTCAACCGGAGAATCTGTCCGTTTCCTCCCTTGCCATTTGCCATGCATATCTCGTGCAAGTGCAGCCATGCAAAACGTCGGCCATCATGTAGCGCTGCGACAAATTACTATGGTTAACTGCAGCTGTGCTGTCGACTGCGTAGGCTCTTCGCAATGACGTCATATGGCGGGGGCTCTTGACACCCCGTGATTTGCTGCTTCACCATCCTACATGGCCGGTCAGCCCACCTGATACAACTACCAACAAGGATAAGGAGAAAATAAAAATAAAAAAGTTGGCGAAATCCTATTGTGACCGTAGATTTAGCTTTTGGAGACCAAAACAGCAGCACGTCTATTAATAGTAACGGGCTAAAACAAATAAATAAAACTTGTTAGCCTTTTGACTAAACTGGCGGACGGTTTCTGATGGCGGGAAGTCTGTGTAAGGAAGGTGGTTCGCTCCTCCGTTCAATTTAAAACAATGGAAATGTCAGTGAGGGAGTTGCGAGACAATACCGTTTTTTTATAATGAAGAAGAGCGATACAATCCTCGCCAACTTGATGAAACATTTGCTGGATGAATGGACAGTCCGCCATCAGTGAACCTTCTTTCCAATGATAAGCGTTCTTGTTTGGATGTTAGCACACGAAGCGTAGGCTAGCACACGAAGTCGAGGGCGATCTGGCAACAATGAACGAGTAGCCACGAATGCATTGTTGCCGGGTGTCCGAGGCTCTGTGTGCTATTCGCCTTATCTACCAGCCCGGCTGTTCATTGTTCTTCGCGCTAAGGTTCGAAATGGCGATTGGCGAAGGTAGTATATCGGGTGATCTTGTGGATTCAGATGTCGAAATCAATGTTGACGAAATCCAAGTTGGCGAAATCAATTGTTGTGATGACGAAGGGCTGTTCCGTGTTTGCAAACAAACTTGTAGAAAGATATCCAGTTAAACTGTACTTAAAATACATTTCTCAGTGGCCAAAAATGGTATTTGTAATGCATTTCACTTTACCCTAAATCCAAATCTATACAGATAATGTGTGGTAAAAAAATTCACCGGTTGGTAAAAATGTCGCAAGTTCAACTGTCAAGGACGCATTCAAAGAAGTAACCATAGAAGAGGGTTACACCAATCATAGTTTATCTGCTACAGCTGCAACTGCAATGCTCGACCAAGAAATCGGCGAATATACGGACCATCGTAGTGTAGAACATTCTTCGGCGGAACAAATTTACAAAACAATTTTTTTTAAATAACTTTTAAATGTATTACACGTCTTGTCCAGTTTCGGCGAACAAACTGTGCAATTGAAAACTGTACCTGAAGGCTCATCATTTGTCTTCCAAAATGTAACCAACTGCACTTTTAACATTTCTAAGTGTCACATTCTCTCGATGTTAATAAACTGTAGTTTAAGCAAAATGAACAAATCAAAAGGTCTCTAGACGCCGGTTAATAAAGAAAAATTACGTTACGACCGCTAAAGCGGGCCATGCTACTACCCCGATACCTTGATATCGCCTTGGGTCTTTCTGGCAACAATGAAGCCATTGTTAGAACAGTCTAGTAGTATAGGATATCGCCCGCTTTCCGAGTGCTGGGATCTAACAATGTGGAGGGCGCGCAGCGTTCGAGCCATTGTTGGATTCCAGCAAGAGGAAAGCGGGCGATATCCTTCTTCTCACCCGTTTTGAAGCTATCAGTCCGACGTACATTGTTGAGCGCAAGTGAGTGAGAGTGGATCCGGTTCTCGTTAGATCCCCGAAGTTAAGCAGCATTGGGCTGGACTGATACTAGGGTGGGTGACCGCCTGGGAATCTGGCTGTTGCAGACATAGGGCCTTAGGGCTTCGGGCAGATAACCAGGAGTGGTTAACGCTCGTTAAACCCTTTGAAACCCTTTGAAGTGAGAGTGGAATACATTGTTGCGTTTAGCCAGAAGAAAGTTTGTGTAGAATATTCGTTAAGACGCAATGCTACATGCAACGAAAAAATGCAACGTTTAATTTGAAAGCTGTTGCAATGTTGTAATTGCCACAAATTCTTGCACGATTTTTTTGACGTTTGAGATGGTGTTGTTTTCAAAAATTGTTCCATTTAATTGATTATATTCGGTTGCTTTAATCCTTTTTGTCATTTAATGGAAACCAATGTTTGTAAAGCAGCAGTTGCAATTTCGTGAGTAACGGGAATTGTTGAACATTATTTTTTATTTGTTATGTTTTTTTTTCTTTTCAGTAAATTTATTACATTTGTTTGTTTTCTTCCACTTTTCATTTAACACAAACGGGGGCTGGGATCAACATGGAGTGCTGGGATCCAGGATCCACGGATCCCAGCACTCCTCGTACTCGTTCATTGTTGCGTTCCCATCATGCTGTATTGTTATAAGATGACTGAGGGCTTCAAAACGGGTGAGAAGAACGGACCAGCTCGTGGAATCTCACCCGTTTTGAAGCTCTCAGTCCTCTTATAACAATACAACACGACGGGATCGCAACAATGAACAAGGGCTGGGATCCACGGTGGAGTGCTGGGATCCGGGCTCGTTTGCGTCAAATGAAAAATGGAAGAAATCAAACAAAAATAAAAAAAATACTGACACAAAAATAAAAATAACAGAAGAAAAAAAAAAAAAAAGACAACTTTCAACAATTCACGTTACTCACAGCACTGCAACGGCTGCTTTCCACACCTTGGTTTCCATTAAATGACAAAAAAGGACTAAAGCAATACAATCATTTCAATGGAGCAATTTTTGAAAACAACAACACCTCAAACGTAAAAAAATTCGTTCAAGAATTCATGTTAATTATAACATTGCAACCACTTTTAAAATTAAACGTTGCTCTTTTCGTTGCTTGTAGCACTGCGTCTTAGGAATATTGTACACAAATTTTCTTCTGGCTAAACGCAACAATGTATTCCACTCGCGCTCACTGCGCTCAACAATGTACTCATTGAAAAGCACTTGTTAGAATGTTATAAAGTAAAAGCCAGGAAAGTGCACAAATATAAATAAAGCCTAACGTTTCGGCTCACCGCATAGCCATTATCAAAAGTAAAAGATAAAAAGAATTGCAAATAGCACAAGAAAGCCACGAGTCAAGTAAAACGTCCATCTTGAAGCCCTAACCAGACTGGCTGCTCGCAGTTGCACGGCGACGCATTAGGTGTAAAAAAGACTTCAATATTAGTTCTTAAACGCAAGGCAACCAAACGATTGCAAAAATTTTGACCTTTTTGGCATGTAGTAACGCATTGTTTCGCACGAAATTGTCTTTTGTCTGGAGAGGGCTTAACAAGGTAAAACTTGCTAGAACGTGTTAAAAACAGACAGAACGGTAAAAATAGGAATCACGGTTCTGTTCGTTTTTAACACGTCCTAGCAAGTTTTACCTTGTTAAAATGGACGTTTTACTTGACTCATGGCTTTCTTGTGCTATTTGCAATTCTTTTTATCTTTTATTCTTGATAATGGCTCTGAGGTGAGCCGAAACGTCGAGTTTTTAATTTATATTAACACTCAACAATGTACGTCGGACTGATAGCTTCAAAACGGGTGAGAAGAAGGATATCGCCCGCTTCCCTCATGCTGGAATGCAACATTGGCTCGGACGCTGTGCGCCTTCGACATTGTTAGATCCCAGCACTCGGAATGTTGCGGACAGTTGCGGGCTATGTTTTTGGTACCGGTGACGGGATTGAGATTTCAAAGACTCTGGTCCTGGTGAATTTGTTGAAAACTAGGCCTTGATCTTTTTAAAGTGAACGTAACCTGATCTGCCTAATCACACGACACCTAACTTAAACTTAATCAACTATAAACTATAATCTAGGTTTTCCTAAAAACTAGGCTTTTTGTGTTTGCTGGGATCCATACTTTCAGAGCTGCGATCCCGGCAACGTCCCCAATAGACTTGAAATAGTTACGGACCAACGAGAACTATAGAGGTATTCCGTTTTTATCCTCTTACGTTTATTTTGAAAAGGGAGATGTTGAATGTAGTTGGAAATGTTAATTAAGTTGGAAGTGTTAATTCGGTTGACAGCTGGCAGTTGTTCTTGTTCATCATCCATCATCATCATCATCATCATCATCATCATCATTTAACATAATTAAAATCGTTCAGTGTGTTTATTTATTTATTTATAGGAGTGCCCTTCTACTCCTCTTGAAATAGTGGCTCCAAAAATTGGAGAAAGGATTTGGAAGAAAGGAAATTTCTCCGAATTTCTCTTAGGCATATTCTTAAATTCAAATTTAGGTCCTATAAATGCCCCAAATTAACGAAAAATTACCGTTTTCAACAATCAGCAACAATCACAAAACAATACATGACGTCAACGATTGTTGACTAAATTTGTTTCGTGCTTTTCCAATTCCAATTCCAATTGCTTTATTGGGGCATCGGCCTTAGGCCACCCTAAGGTCTAATGCAACGACACATAGATACAAAGATACAAAGACACAAGGAAACCACACCCACATGAGTTTAGCCGAATACATGTACAGACACAAGAAAGCCTTAATGGAACGTCCATTAACAATGTTGGCCTTCGTGTGGTGACGGGCTGCTTGCCTTCGACACCGATTGCTGCGCTTCTTATAGAGGCTGGAGAACGACCCGATTGCATTCGGGCATGTGAACTTCTTGCTAATGTGTGTGTGAGGGCGGTGGCGCGGGGTCAGGAGGACCCGCTAGGGAAAATTTTGGTGGACTACACCACACTTGGTCCAGTCGCTCGGCAGGCACTTGGGAATCCCGGTAAGGGTGCGTCGTTGCTTCTGTTGTATGGTATTGCCGGAGTGCCGGTGCGCCTGGGGCTTTGGCAGCACTATCCCTGGCTGTAGACGCAGGCACTTGGGGAATGTTGTGGTGTGGGCGATGGCACCGTGGTAAGGGAGGCATGGGATATTTACTGCGATGCTTCCTTTCATAGGGAGTCAATGTATGGAGGTATAGGAATTTTTGTGGAGGATATGCACTGGTCTGTAGGGTACAGGGTGCCGTTCCTTCCATCTGCCTTTGTGGGGGAACTGGCTGCAATCGCAATTGCGATTGACGTTGGCTTAGACTTGGCAGTGCCACGTTTTAGGGTTCTTTCGGATTCAAAAGGAGGGATCGGGCTTCTCAGGGAGTCCTTAGCTGGATTGGGAGAGGTCCATCCGATTGTTGCGGAGATAGGATGGAAACTGTTTGTGGCCTTGCAGAGGGTTATTGAGGTGAGGATCCACTGGGCATGTGGGCATGCAAGATTTTTCGGGAATGAAGTGGCCGATGGTGTGGACCGTGAAAGTGGGTTGCTTGGGGTTAACGCTGCAGGAATCACGGTGTTCCCGCGAGACCTCCTCCCTGTTCTGGCTGCCGCAGCGGTTAGGGCTTGGCAATTGGTTTGGGATGCTGCTGAAACAGGTCGTCGACTGTTTGCACTCCACCCATTGGTGCAGGAACCAGCAGTCTTGAACAGGCTGTCCAGGAGGGATGCTGGGGTCATATCCAGGCTCCGGACTGGTCATGCTATGTTGCGCGCTCACGAGTTTAGGTTGGGGTGGGCAGCAGGTCCGCAGGCCCATGTGGGGCTGAGGAGGAGACGGTCGACCACTTCTTGCTCAGGTGTGGGAGTTGGGATAAGGTGTGTAGGTTGCCATTGCGGTTAGCCGGTGTCACTGTCTCGTATGTTCTGCAAGCGGCTCCGTGTAGCGAGATGGTGCTCCGAGCATTCAGGGCAGTGGTTCAGTTTTGCAGGGCCACCGGTAGGTTCATTTGATGGTCTAAACTGAGCTTCTGGGCTCGAGGTGTCGTCCAGGCAGATCGAGTTGATTGAGTTGCCATGTGTTGCCATGTTTTATTCTGTGACTGGTGTGACTGGTGTGTTAGGGTAAGTTAGGGTAAGTTAGTGTAAGCTATTTTCAGCGTATGGTTGTACAGGCCGTGTTGGCTCAAAAATTCAATTCAATTCAATTCATTATCAATGGTTAGGCGGCAGTAAACCAACAAGGAACAAGTCAGTTAATAACTGGTCGGGCTCAGTAACAATCAATAAACGCACGCAGCTTTGCTTAATATCTAGACACACGCTAGTGTGTCGCGCCAAGTTAGGCAACAAACAACACAACTAACATCACATCAATTCAAGAGTCGAGGTTGTAAACCATTGTAGCGCGATGCCATAGCGTCAGTGTCTTATATCTTGAAGCATAGTTGGGCAAATTTCAGGTACTTGGGGAAAAATAATAATGCGGTACAAAAGCTTAAATTGTGTTGAAATCGAGAGCAATGACCAACCTGACAAAAATTAACTCGTGTAGGAATGCCAGCTAAGCTGCTTTCAATTCAAAATCTGACCCTCAGTAACGTTGAAAATGTGTTACTATAGTTACTAGCTACTAGTCTGCTCATCCCCATGTTAAATCCCATAGGGTGATTATTCATCGATACCGAGATAACGGGAAGGCTTCCAGCTATGAAATTGGATGAATGGGTGCAGTACAATACGAACTGCGTACCTTTTATGGTTTGAAGCCTGGGGCGTAACGACTATGGCGTGAGAGGGCGCGTAAGTACGAAAATATTGTTATAACCATTGTTAGTATTATCGGCATCGTCTCTCAATGGACGGCCAAAGTTCGGACAAAGACAACGTGTATACTGACGTGCTTGCCTAGACACACACTAGTGTATCACGATAAATGTAAACAACGTTGCAAAGAAATTCTATTCACGTCCAATTCACGAAAAATAAACCAACTGTAAAAACAAACAAAATAAACAAAGCCAAACACTGGTGAAGTAGCCACCAAGTTGAGAGTGGTTCGGCCCTTTAAAGGAGTGATATTATCAACACACCAAAACTCAAAAAAACAAATTACAACAAAATTAAAACCAAACCAAAAACCTATAAAGGGGTGACAAAGTTGAGAATGGTTCGGCCTATAGGCAAAAGGTAGTAGCAAACTGTTGAAAACCAATTTCTTGTTGACGGGGTACTTTATTACAAATCTGCACGGTAGTGGAGTTGAGTCTAATACACAATTAAAAAGAAAGGAGTGATATCATATCAAAAACCAAAACTAGTAAAAAGGGCCGCTAAGTTCCGAATGTTTCGGCCCGTCAAAGGAGTGCTATCAACACACCAAAACATTTGCCAAGTTAATCGCACCGCTTATAGTTCGAAGGTTAAATGCAAAATAGAACGTTGCTACTTTCGGTAGTATTATTCGATGCGATTAAGTTGGCGAATGTTTTGGTATGTTGACATCACTCCTTTGAAGGGCCCATCCATTCGGAACTTGGCGGCCCCTTTTACCAGTTTTGGTTTTTGATATGATATGAGTCTTTTTTTTTAAATTGTGTATTAGACTCCACTCCACTACTGTGCAGATGTGTAATAAAGTGGCACGTCAACAAGCAATTGGTGTTCAACAGTTTGCTACTACCGTTTGCCTATAGGCCGAACCATTCTCAACTTAGTCACCTCTTTATAGGTTTTTTTTGGGGGGTTTTAATTTTGTTGTAATTTGTTTTATTTAGTTAGTTTTGGTGTGTTGATATCACTCCATTCATGGGCCGAACCACTCTCAACTTGGTGGCCTCTTTACCAGTTTTTGCCTTTGTTTATTTTGCTTTGTTTTTAGAGTTGGTTTATTTTTCGTGAATTGGACGTGAATACAATTTCTTTGGCAACGTTGTTTAGATTTATCGTGCTGCACTAGTGTGTCTCTAGGCACGCACGTCAGTATACACGTTGTCATTGTCCGAACTTTAGCCGTCCAATGAGAGACGATGCCGACAATACTAACAATGGTTATAACAATATTTTTGTACTTACGCACCATCCCACGCCATCCTCGTTACACCCCAGGCTCCAAACCATAAAAGGTACGCAGTTCGTATCGTACTGCAGCCATTCGTCCAATTTCATAGCTGGACGCCTTCCCGTTATCTCGGTATCGATGAATAATCACCCTATGGAAATTAACATGGGGATGAGCGGACTAGAAGGGTCAGATTTTCCATTGAAAGCAGCTTAGCTGGCAATCCTACACGACTTAATTTTTGTCAGGTGGGTCATTGCTCTTGATTTCAACACAATTTAAGCTTTTGTACTGCATTATTATGTTTCCCCAAGTACCTGAAATGTGCCCAACTATATGCTTCAAGATATAAGACACTAAGGCTAAAAAAAAGGGTTTAAAGGGTTTAACGAGCGTTAACCACTCCTGGTCATCTGCCCGAAGCCCTAAGGCCCTATGTCTGCAACAGCCAGATTCCCAGGTGGTCACCCACCCAAGTGTCAATCCAACCCAATGCTGCTTAACTTCGGGGATCAAGGTTAAAAAAGGGTTAAAGGGTTTAACAAGCGTTAACCACTCCTGGTCATCTGCCCGAAGCCCTAAGGCCCTACGTCTGCAACAGCCAGATTCTCAGGCGGTCACCCACCCAAGTATCAATCCAGCCCAATGCTGCTTAACTTCGGGGATCAAGGTTAGGCCGTCGCGCTACAATGGTTTACAATCTCGACAATTGAATTGATGTGATGTTTGTTGTGATGATTGTTGCATAACTTGGCGCGACGCACTAGCGTGTGTCTAGATTTAGTTTATTTAGTTGGTATAAATGCTGCCAGGGCAGCCCATTGTTCTCTGTTTAGTTATTCTCCCACTTTTAAATAATGTTTTAACAATACATAACAATACTTTAACCTCGAACGTCGTGAAAGGCTTAGTCGGAATTTGGAGCCATACTTCTTAACAATAATAAATAACCCAAGAAAAAAACCGTAAAATTAAGGTTGCAAGTAACAAGTTCAAGTTAGAATCTCAAGATCGTCAGAAAGTTCAAGCTGATTTAGACCCGAAGTTTTTAGGGATAAAATCTTGGGTCACATTTAAGAGTTGGGAAGCGTTTCACACGACGCAGATGCGAAGCAGCCGATTGCAAATATATAGCCCAATAAGCTGATCCGTTTTTGTTGCCATTTCGTTAGAGGTTCGTCATTAGATAATTCGCTCATTTTCAACTTTCAACTGCTGTTGCGACGCTTCTAATCAAGGTGGCTGACTCCAATTAGGTTCATTCGAAAGGTGGGAATGTCCTCTTTGCATCAAGAGTACTTTAAAGCGTCTGCCACTGTTAGGACCGAGCTACTATCGTTTTACTAGGGGCTTGTGTCACAGTTTATCCGCTGTCTACAAGCTTTGATAAATCTTCACTAATATCGTGGACGGTACGTACACATGTATAATTGTTCAAAATTTCGTGGCTGTTTCAATCTGATTTCAAAAAAAAAAGGTAGCTGTACTTCAAATGGGCTCTTCACAAGCATAACTTTAAAGAACGTAATATGAAACGAACACCGAACGGAAGGTGATCAAAGGCTGTCTCTCGGTCCGATAAGTCCCGGCCGACTAGTCAGCAATTCCCGCCCCCGCATCGCTTGGCTCCTTCTTCTTATCTCGAATTAGATTTGGTTCGTGCGAATCCTCCGTCCGTCAGTCCATCGGCTGACGTCAAGAACGCTTATCTGTTTGATCGGCCCTGCCAGCCCAGTCACACTTTAGGACATGAAACACTTCGATTTCTCTTACCTTAAGGTGAATTACATTTGCCTATTCACACGATAACATCCCAAAAGAAATTTTTGATAGCGTAAATGTGAAGGGAAGCAGAAACACGAATAATTTAAAGGAACTGCACACACGAAAAGGAACAATTGTGGAGAGATAACCTTTTTCTAATTGAATGAATACTGCTGATTCTGTGTTAACTACTTAATTATACTGAATCAGCAGTATTCTGTACAATTCAATAAAAATTTTAATTGCGTGGTCGGGCATGGAACTTATCATTCCATTTCCAGAAAATTTCCTCATTTCGAAACATCGTTGTGATTTTAGTTAGACTTGGAAATCTGGTTTTAAAGCTATGAGGTTTTAGAGTTTTTAATGGAGTTTAAAACTGACGATGATCCATATTCCGTATCGTGGTTTTAATGTTTAATTTGTCTCTACTGCGTTCGCAACTGGTAAATTTGATGACTTTTCTGACGTCATTAACGTTCCCCAGGGACGCCGACGTTATACGAGGCCCCTGTTAAATAAAATAAAAATTTGTTTGAAAAAGTTGAAATTAATTCGTATGAAAATTGCACCTCTGTGTTTCAGGAACACGTTTCAAATTTACTCTGATTTCTTAAAATACGCTAACTTATAGGGCTCTGCCCCCTTCCTCTCCCCCCAACTTCAGGAGGCTATTGTTTCGAAGAAAATTTTTAAAATTTCTAATGAATTCGTAAGATAGTTCCATCCATAAGTTGCATGAAATGTTTCAAATTCCCGCAGATTTCTTAAAAATACTCCAGACTTGGCTGACCCTCAGGCACTCCCCTCCCCCTCGTTTCCGAGAGGCGTCCTGAAGCCCCTGCAGTACATTCCCGGGGAGGCCCGAGCCCTCCTGACCCTGCGTCACGTGATGTAATTGCAGAACTCCTCATTTAAAAAATGTCCGTAGAAAATTTTGTTTAATTAGCAGGGTCATTGCCTGTGACTTTAGCAGTTAGGTTTACAGAAAGAGGCAGGCAAAACGAAGTAGGATAATCTCTTTTCAGATGGAATCTTAGTGGTGTGAAGGCTTGTCACATCGGTGAGAACTGACAAGTTAAAAAATTCACTCGATGGTTCCACCTGGATTAATGAGGTGGGATTACTAAAGTTTCTTCATCTTTTTTTTAATGGTTGTTTTGCATGTTTTCGGCACAACCTTCATTATTGTTAAGTACCTCAAACAAAAAATGGTGACAACCGGAACAGATTTCGTGTAATTTTTTGCGCAAGTTTATTTCTTATCCCCATTTTTTTTGACGTTGCTTTGCTACTGATTAGTGTTTTTACGTTTGTTTCGTTCTACCTACACACCTTTTTTTTTTAAACTCTTCACGCCTGTCTTTTTTTTTTTTTTTTTTTAGTTTCAAGTCTAGGGTAAACATACCTGTGCAAAATAGCATATTAAAACGTCAAGACCAATTACGGCGTTTTGTTGATGTCACCGTTTACACTTTACAAAACTTATTATTGGCTTAAGAAGTCGTAAAAATTTATCGCAAAGATTTAAGTATCCTTTAGGGCAATCCAATGGTAGCATTTTATTTTTAAACAACTCTGTCCATTTAAGGTGTTGTTGAAAGGCTAACTAATTAAAACAAAATCCCAAATGTCTGCGCATGCAGTAATGATCAGTCGACCTTAAGCACTTCAGTTTGAATATAGAGCTAATTTGTGCGCATTTATTCAGTTTGATTTACTGACTTCTGATCGATCGCAAAAAGTTGTTTTTACTACTGATACGGTGAATTAGCGACCTGTTAGCCAGATTACGGGTTGATTTATTCCACCCAGTCTCAGTAGGATAAAGCGAGCTGCAGGCCAATGACGAATGAATTATACAATCGTTTGGTTCATATCAATCCGTTACATTAAGACCTAGATACACGCTAATGCACCACTGCTAAGGTGATGTGATGGCTGTCCATTATCTACATTATTAAAACCGTAAGGTCTATCAGCGACAGCAACAATTTCGGCCCATGAGAAACATGCAACCGTGCAATGTCAACAATTCCGGCGCCAGAGTTGAACGGGGTCGCTTTTTTTTTTACCCATTGATCCGGAAACAGGATGATCCGGGACCTGGTGACCCGTACTGCACCAGTGACCCGGTGATCCGGCCAACATGGCTTAATTCAGTGAAAAGACAGGGGGACAGGAATGGAAACAACTGAATATAAGGTCCAAGAAATATTTGCCACTGTAACCCCCCTCACCCCCCCCCTCCCACCAGTCCTGTAACCAACTCATCTTCAGCAATTGTGCATTCGAAACGCCCTTGTTCACTTTAATCAATCAAATACGAGCCTGGGGCCTGCTGGGGCCTCCTCCCCCCTCCCACCGATAAGTTGTGGCGTAAACATCAAGCCTTACTACTGTGCTGGATTGCTAAGCCAGTTTTCACCAACTGTCACAAATTAATTTTGTTACGTACCTTCTGTTCTTCATTACAAGGAATGGAAATATAATAAAACAATATAACTGCTTAAGCTTAAAGAAACGAATTTATTACTAAATTTTAAGGCTGGTTCTACTTAGATAAAAAATGTTACTTTGTTACTATTCTTGTTATATTTATTATTATTGGGAGGATATACCAAAGAATAGAACAATATTTTCCATAGAAACACTCGTAATCATGTTCGGAACTAACACAGGAAAAAAATTCAATGTATTTTAGTCTGTTGCTTAGTTAGGGGTCAGTGGGTCTCTCAATCAGTTCAGCTCACCAGGTCAGGCTAGGTTGCCAGATCAAAGCCGAAATTTCCGGATCACCGGGCCTGACCCGAAATTCCGGGTCACTGGGTCTGACCCGAAATTCCGGGTCA